>VDFB02041896.1:0-25622 GCA_007258455.2 Sequoia sempervirens
TATATATACATACATGTATATACATGTATATATATATATATGTGAATTATGAGAATATATGAATATATATGACATATATCGATTAATGTATTTTATAACCTTATGAATTGTGATATATATATACATATATACATATAATGTGTTGTGTTTTGTATATATATATATACATATTATATATATAATATAAATGATAATGATTTCCATAGTGCTTAAGTATTAAAGTGTATAGCATTATAAGCATAGAAAATGATAAATTAATGCATGCAACATACAATTAAAAGGGAATAGGGCATGAAATGAAAGTAGTGCATAACCATAGATAATGGTTTTAAACCATTTAAATTTTGAGTTATATAAATAAAAACCACGCCATATAAAAGCGCATTGTTTCTTATGCCAACCAACGTGTAAGAAAGATGCCAAAGACGAAGTCAATACAAGGAAAAATAAATGCATATCTGCACACAAGGACTTAGACCAAGTCATTGCAAACATAAGCCAAAAGAATAGGGTGCATAGGAAGTAATGTGGTGCCAACCTGTGAGAAGCATGAATCGATTAGAAGTATGTTTTGCAATATGAATTCTAGAATATGAAGCATTATGAAATATGGGAAATAGAAGTGTGCAGTCTATGTAAGTTGGCCTATAAAAGACAATTACCTTGCATTTTTTATTACCTTACTTGTTGTTCATTTGAGAAGTGTGACTCATACACCATGGCTAAATGTATGTGTTTACTGTGCATCAATTTTAGCTACCACCTTTTCTTAACATTGCTGAGTCGAATCATTTGAGCTGAGAAGTGTCATTCTTGATACTCTATTTCTATCCTTTAGTTTTTGATATTTGTGTATAAATAAAGAAGCTATCTACCTCAATAGGGACACATATCCACATTCTTGGTGTGAATTTTATGAGTTATTATATTATGATTTCTTGAGTTGTGAGAGAGTTTTTGAGAGAATTGAGAGAGGATTTTGAGAGGGATTCTTTGGTAAAGTGGGAGAAAGCTATTTGGGAGTTGCTTACTAATTTGGGTAGGCTATGTTAGGAATCAAAATCGATCAATTGGAGCATTGCATAAATAGGCATGATGATTCCTATTCTTTTATACTTTGTTTTATGTATTTGAAAAGATTGTGTGACATTGGTTGTCTTGTTTGGGAAGTTAGATCTATTTCTTATTAGAGAAATATTATTGTATTCTTTTGTGATAGTGAAAAGAAGCTTGTTGTATTTAGTATATATATCTATATGCTTGAAGTGTTTGTGCATATTCCATAATAAGGAATGGGTGGATATAGTGGAAATAAATACTATATTAGGGATATAGCTTACATAAATAATGTTTAAACTAGTTGAGTCTTAGAGTTACTATGGTTTACTTAATAGATGTGTTAGACAAACATAGAGGTAAAATGTTATTCTCGGGGTTAGGATAATCCAGTGAAGGGGATAGCCTATGCATAGGTTATGAATGATCATATAAAAATCGAGATAGGAAGGTGGGTGAGCATGTGATGTCCACTCTATAATTTTGGGTGATGAATAGTTTGGCCAAATTAGTGTAAGTTGTCATTGTTTACGCTTCTAGTTCACTGTGTTTCCAAATTTATGTACTAGACAGGGATTGACATATGTGTAGGTTGTATCCATTATATGATAGATCTAGAAATGTTTAGAACACACCACCAAGCTCAAAAAAGGTCATGTTATTATGAGGTTACCAAACCAATCTCTTCATCAAAGGGTAGGGCCATCAATTAGCTAGATAGATGTGTGGGGGACCTCAATTAGTGCAAGGTTGGTGGAAAAGAGCTTGAGTGATGTTTCTCCTCATCAGTTGGCAAATAATATTTGAAAGGGGATTACCTAGACCATTAGTACATATATTACCAGTAAGCTCAATGGAGCCTTGTATGTGTATTTTGTATCTATGTCTATGGAAAGATTGTAAAAGAGAAATGTTATCATGAATTATTTATTATGATATCAATATATTGGAAAGTTGTAATACTTTGATATTAATGCAATGGAGAAAGTTTGGAAAAATGTTTATTTCAAATGTGCATAATGGTTAGATTCTTGAAACATTTTACTTAAGAATAAAAAATAGGAAAGTTATTGTGTAGAACAATGGGCATGTTACACATGGTATTAGAGCTACCAGGTTCAACTCTGGAACCTATGTGATCGCTATGTTTTCCCTTCCAACATTATGAGTTTAATGTTTGGAAAATTCTTGTGCTAGGATGGTGCATCTCAAGTTAATTACAAGGAAGTTAGTGATTGGAAATGAGTGCTATCTATAGGCCAAGAAGGAAAAAGAAGCCCTTGATTGTACCATTAAGGGAACCAACCATGAAAACACCATCTGGCTAAGTGATACTGAGAAAATTATTCACACTCTATCACAGATTATTCAAGAGAAAAGAAGGATGGGAGATGAAGCCAATTACAATAATTTACAATCTGTCTCTTCGGCTAGGTCAGACTCATTAATATCACTTTCTAGGGATATTCCCTCATAATGTAGTGTTAGTATTACATTGATATATTTAGAAACCCTCAAGTGGTACCCATGGTTGAAGTTATTATTATAGCCTCTAGTGGAGAATTTGAGGGATATGTACCCCAAAACTATGTATCGTAAGATAAGTCTAAGGGTTACTATCCTTTTTGGAATAGAGAAGACCAAATGAGAGATGAGAAAAAGTTTAAGTACACCCCATTGAGTTATGTATTTGAGAGTGAATCCGATGGATAATCTCCTATTGAGTATTTAAAAATTCATTCTATGTAAAAGGAAGGATATTAAAATCCTTATGAAAAAATATGTTTTTATCAAAAAAAATTGTATAGAAACCTCAATGAAATTTTATATGTGTATACTTGCTCTTTTGAAATGTTTTCTTATACATTTAGTAAACAATGATAGGATATAATTAAAGATGAACCTCTAGGTATAACCCCACTTAAGATAAAGGTTAGGACAAGAAATAATCCTAGATGGAGTCATGAAGTTGGAGAAGGTCCAGATAATGTTGAAGCCAAGTTGGATTGACTTCTAGAAATCATGGATGGAACTAATGCAAGGATAGGAAACCTTGAACAAGAAGTGAGGGGAAAATAAAGAATGGAAGAAGTCCCAAACAATGAAGAAGATGAAGAAGTTTCCAATAAAGAGGAAGAAGGGGAAGATTCTAGAAACCACACTAAATCTAAGGATCAAGAAATTGATGGAACTCAATCATATTTTGAGGGAACCAAGAGAAGGAGTTTGGAAACTAAATTATCTAGGGATATGAAAACGATTACCCCTCCTAAATTCGAAGGAAGCACTAGCGAAGAAGAAGTTGAGGCTTGGTTAACACAAATGGAGAAGTACTTTGAAATAAGCAATTATTCTGAAGTCACTAAAGCTGTGTGGAGAGCTTTCTAGCTAGCGGGAGAAGCCTCTAACTTGTGGATGAACAAGAAAATGGAACTTTGAATGAATTCCCTAAAACTGACCTGGAATGAGTTTGTTGAAATTTTTCAAAAGAGTTGGTTACCCCAACTCTTTTTCAATCAGAATATCATAGATTTCCAAAATATTAAGTAAGGAGATATGTCAGTAAATGAATATTGGGAGAAGTTCACTCATCTCTTGAGGTTGTACCAATGCACCAAAAAGATGAGTGATTTAGTATCAGGAAGTTCATTATGGGTCTACATGGCCGAATAGGTGGAGAAGTGGATGTACATGGACTGGCCACTATGGACCTAGTATATGAGAAGGAAATCAAGAAAGAGAAGAAGCTCAAAGCCATCTCGAATTACCAAGAGAGGAATCGAAGAAGATTGGAGGGTCTCAATTCAATCAAGCTCCAAAGAAGTTTAATGAAGGGTAGGAATTTCAGAGGCAGGGGGAAAAAGTATCCCACAATAATTGGAATGAGCCAATGAAGGATCGACAAGGAAACAACTTCAACAACTACTACAGTGGTAACTATAGAAAAACTGGAGGAAATGGTGGTAATTCTTAAAGACCAGTAAAAAGGTGAGGACTAGTAAAAAAATGCTTTACATGTGGTGGGGATCATTATGCTAGTTAATGTCGCAACAAACCATTTAGTTCACAACCACATAGTAATTCACTTCCTCCTCAATGGGTTGCGTTTCAACAAAGGATCCATGCAATAGTGGAAAATCGATAAGCTAAATACTAGATCACCCCAATGGAAACTCTAGGTACTTTGTTTGGTTTTCCTATTTCCATACTTATTGATACTGGAGCCACAAAAAAAATTGTTTCACCTAGAGTAGCTAATTGAAAATTTCTAGGAAGGTTGGTTTTATGGAAAAATCTTGGGTTGTAGAATATGCAAACCAAGAAAGACAAATGGTGAACCAATGTTTATTTGAGGAAAGTGGTGAAATTCCAAGTTTCTCAATGGAAGTAAACTTGTATGTAGCACCCTTAGGTTCTTACAATGTCATCTTAGGTATGAATTGGCTATGGAAGCATAGAGCTAAAGTGGATAGCCATGCTAAAACTATAGAATGTCTAGATGATCTAGGTAATCTAGTGTCTTTTCAAGGAACACCTAGAGAAGTGAAACAGTGATAGATTTCAGTTGTGCAAATGCATAAGGAAAAAAGAAAGAATGCCAACTCTTTGCAATAAAACTGGATAAACTAGAGGAATTCAAGGAAGTCACTCCTCAAGATAATGCCAAGTATCATGAATCACAAGATTCTCAAGAGGTTGAAGAAGAAGCTGTGGTGAAATATGGAGAAACCAATATGGAGAATTCCATCTTATGAAAATTTGTGGATGTCTTTCTAGAAGAACTACTTGGACTGCCTCCCAAAAGAGTATTTGTTTTCTCCATTGACCTAGTATCAGGGTTGGAACTTGTATCCAAAGTACCCTATAGGATGACTACAATGGAACTAATGGAGCTTAAGGCACAGTTGGAAGAATTGTTGTTCAAGGAATTGATAAGACCCAGTGTTTCACCCTGGGGAGTGCCAGTGATCTTCGTGAAGAAGAAGGATGGTACCTTGTGCTTGTGTATAGATTATCAGATGCTTAACAAAGCTATAATAAAGAATAAGTTTTCATTTCCATGTATTGATTATCTTTTCAATCATATGCAAGGAGTGGAAGTGTTTTACAAAGATTGATCTATGATCCGGTTATCACCAACTAAGCATCAAAGATAAATATAGTTTTAAAGCTTCTTTCAGGACTAGATACGATCATTACGAGTTCGCAATCCTACCCTTTGGACTTACAAATGCACCTGCAACATTCATGAGCCTAATGAACAACGTATTCAAAGATTTCTTGGATAGATTTGTATTAGTATTCCTAGATGATATCCTAATCTATTCCAAGAATGAAGAGGAGCATTGTAAACATTTAGAGATAGTTCTCTAATGGTTAAGAGAGCACAAAATATATGGAAAACTCTCTAAGTGTACATTCTTTTAGAAGGAAGTGCAATACTTGGGTCATGTAATTTTGGAGAAAGGGATTGTAGTTGATCCAACTAAGATAAAGGTGGTACTTGAGTGGTCAGTTCCCAAAAGTGTACTAGAGGTTAGAAGTTTTATGGGTTTGGCTAGTTACTATAGGAAGTTTGTTGCAAACTATTCTAGAATATCTTTTCCTATTACTTCATTACATAGGAAGGGTAAGAAGTTTGAGTGTTCAAAAAAGTGTCAAGAAACATTTGACCTATTCAAGGAGAAGTTCTATTGCACTGATATTGAAGGTACCTGATTCGGAAGGAAACTTTACTATCATAACAAATGCATCGAGTGAAGGATTAGGAGGAGTTTTGATGCAAGAAGGGAAATTCATTGCCTATGAATCAAGAAATCTGAAGTGCTACGAACAAAATTATGCATCACATGATTTAGAGTTAGCAACAACTATTCATGCATTGAAAATATGTAGACACTATCTAATGGGAAAGCCTTTTGAAAGCTGAAGACCGATCACCATGGTGTGAAGTATTTATTTACCCAACCCAGTCTGAATGCATGGCAACGAAGGTGGTTGGAGTTGATAGAAGACTATGATTTCAACATCAGCTACATCAAGGGAAAAGAGAATTGAGTTGTCGATGCCCTAAGTCGAAGAAGGAATATCACCTCTATGGTAACAATTCAAACCGAGTTTAAGAGACAAGTGTTGTAAGAATCCATGGGTGATGAATTTTACAAGAAAGTTGAGCAAGAACTCACGAATAATGCATAAGATGCAAGGTACGAAGGTTTTAATTTTGAACCAAATGGATTATTAAGGTTTAAAGGGAGAGTATATGTACCTAATTCAGAGGAGTTAAGAAACCTAGCGTGGAAAGAAGTTCATAATGCACCAAACTCTAGACATCCTGGTGTGACAAAGATGAGCTGAGAAAGTTGGTTTTAGAAGTTCATAATGTACCTTATTCAAGATGCCCTGGAGTATCCAAGATGATCGCAGAGTTGAAGACTCTATATTTTTGGCCTAAACTCAAGAAGGATGTATTGGAGTACGTAGACAAATGCTTGGAGTGCCAACGAGTCAAGGTTGAGCATGCACATCTAGTCAGGTTATTGTATCCTCATGACATACCTGATTATAAATGGCAGGTGATTAGTATGTATTTTATGCAAGGGTTGTCGTTGAGCAAGAATAAGCATGATGTTATCTTGGTCATTATTGATAAGTTGACTAAGCTTTTGCATTTCATTATGGGAAACCTTAAGGATGGATCATTGACCCTGGGTAAGAAATTTGTCCTAGAGATATTTTGCTTGCATGGAGTGCCAAAGACTATCATTTCTAATAGGGACGCATAGATGACCTCGAGGTTTTGGATGACCTTGAATGCTACATTAGGGACCAAATTGAATTTTAGCCTGACTTATAGTCCTCAGATTGATGAGAACACAAAGAGGGTGAATTAGGTAGTTGAAGACCTCCTTCGAATGTATTGTATGGACCAATAATATAGGTGGGAATAATATTTTCCTTTGGTAGAGTTTGCTTATATCAACTCCTATCATACATCCTTATTCATGGCACCATTTGAAGCCTTGTATGGGAAAAAGTGTTGTACCCCCGTCAGTTGGGATAAATTGGAGGATAGGTTCATAGTAGGACCTGAAATGCTTAAGGAAATAGAAGAACAAATTAGGGTCATTAAGAGCAGATTGAAAGAGGTGGTAGACCGAAAGAAGAGATATGCTAACAAGAACTCAACTCTTAGATAGTTCACAACAGGGGATAAAGTTTTTTTGAGAGTTAAACCTCATAAAATTTATATGTATTTTAGAAAGTCTTCCAAGTTGGCCCCAAGATATTTGGGACCATTTGAAGTCTTGGAAGTGATCAACCCAGTTGCTTATAGATTAGCTTTACCACCTACTCTGGCTCAACTACATAATGTGTTTCATGTTTCCTTACTTAATCCATATCATCCTAATGTGACTCGTGTACTTGATTGGAAATATTTGTAGGTACAAGATCCAGGAGTGGTGCTAGTGGAGCCCATTAGAATCTTGGATAGATGCAATGTTAAGTTGCAGAGTAGAGATATTGCTCAGTTTAAGGTCTAATGGGACCAATACTCGGAGGAGAGTGCTACTTGGGAGGATGCAAAAGAAATAGAATGCTCATTTCCATATTTTCTTTCTTGAGAAGGAAACTTTAATAATTTTGTTTGAATTTTTTTTTGGGATTGAGATACTTGTTGTCAATCAGATTGCACCTGAATGCTTGAATGATTAAATTCAGCAATTTGTTGAAACATGGGAACTATCTTTAGGCTATGGGTATTCCTATGGCGAAGATAGACCTCCAGATTCTAGGTTGGTTCCTATATGATGGTCAATTTGGTACTTGAATAATTTATTCTGAGAAAAGGGTAAGAGGGATTGAATTGAAAACATGAACCAAAAATGAAAAACTTCGGTGATGCACCTAATTAGAAAAACTAAACTGCAATTTGACTCACAAAATGATTACTCAGTACTTTAATCTGCACAACCTGATTTGATAGTCTAGTCAATTGAATGTTTTAAACAGAGGCTTTGATTCAATACAATTTTGAGGGAAAACATGTTTTCATGACTAAAATGATTAATCAATTACATGCACAGTGTATAACCAGTGAATTTAAACTAAACTGCATACAAATACTTATGAAGGAAACAAAAAAATTAAAGGTTTCAAAACTGAAAACACAATAATTCTTCGATCAAATCCTACACAATAATGATGCCTAAAATCTAGAAGGAAAAACTTGAAAATGCTGGAAATCAAAGGAATCTTCTGCTAAATAACACAATTTGAACTTGTAAACCTACTGTTGTATTAATCTAAAAATGAAAGCTAAGTTACATGATATTTCACTTTGCAGAATGCAAAGGCTAAAAAACAAGAACTAGAGGATTTTTTTTTTTTCCAATATATACAATGTGAGAAAACTCCAAAGCATGAGAATATGGAAGAAATAGTTCACTGAAAGTGAAAACCACCTCAAAAATCTCTCCCACGAGAAAAAGAAAAAACAGTGTGAAAAGAGGGCCCTCCAATGTCGTAATTGAACTTCAACAGCTCAGAACTATGTGTCACAACATGTATAACTGAACTGCAACTCAAACTAGCTCCAGAACACATGAAGGTGGCACTGAAAGTGATTTGAGAGTGAAAATATCTTCCTTAAATGCCTCTCACGAGCAAAAGCAAAAAGCCTCAAAAAATGGGCTCAAAACTCGAGCCAACTGAACTCTCACTATCTCAAACTAGTCATGCATGTAAGTTGACCCAAAAAGTTTTCAAGAAATGCTCCATCAACTGAAGATGAACTCAAAAATAGATTTTATGCATGGAAGAGTCTCATTTTCACCTCAAAATCATTTACTTCATCTCCAAGTCCACTTTGTGCATGAGCGATTTTTTTTTTAGTATTTTTGATGTTTTATCTCCTCCATGCACAATCTAAAAATAGCACTTTGCATGGATCTCCAACTTGAAGTCACACAAATTCCACATAATGTCTTATATTTGCATTTTAAGATGGCTAAATTAATTAAATGATTTATAATCCACCATTTAATTAATTAAATGATTTATAATCCATCATTTAATTAATTAACTTACATTGAATAATGCAAATAATATTGAGGAATAATGCCAAATTAGAAAGTCTAATTCACCATCTCACGGGCTTTCATACATCACACTTAGCATATATTTCAAATATGCATTCACCATTATAAGTAAATTGGCCGACCACTCCACACTTACCATTTATTTGCAATATGAAAATAACTTCACTATTTTGTAAAATATAGTCAAAAGTGACTATCAAACTAGGGTATGGAAACAAAAGTCACTGAACCCTAATCTATAATCATTTTGCACTTTGACTACTTTGTTGGAGAAGACTCTGCTGAGAAAGAGCGTCGCCATGTTTAAGGGTTTGATTCTTGAAAGCCCACCATTTCATGTTGTTTTTGATGATTACCATGGAAATTTCACAGGTCAAGGCGTGGTAAGTCTTCTTTTGGACAAAAATCTAGGCTTTCTATGAATTTCGAAGCTATATTCTCTGGTTTCTTGGCCACAACTATGGCCAAATTCTGATGTTTTTTGCTCACTTTTATCCTTTGTTGATATTGTCTTGTATTCTGGATGACATGAGAGTATTTGTGAAGCTTATTGCCGTAGGATTCGAGTGTATTCTCACATAGATTTTGAAGAATCTTCTGGACACCATAACCTGAGTAAGTTTTGAACTATTTGTGACTTGCATTCCTATTTCCTTGTGAAAAGGCTCGATTTTGAGCTAATTTAAATGTTCAATAATGAATATTTCATTTCTTCATGATTTTTATGAAGGAAATAAAAGAATCTCTATGTGTTTTCTTCATGGAGGCTGCGGCTTCTTAGCATTATGGGTTATCTCTTTTCTGGAAATGTCGACTGTGTATGCCTTTGTTTTGCATATTTACAACATGCTTGTGGCCGCCATGAAAGTTATTTATTTCTAAAGTTCCTTCAACATGGCCACAACTTGTATTTCCCTCCATTTGCACTTTCCACCACAAAATTGTATTATGTGTGGCCATTATGGTGACTATGTGTTCAAAAGAGAGACTATCACTGTGTTGTGAATTCTACAGGGGTTTTTGATAATATGTTTTCAAGCATTGAATACCTGCCTCTCTAAGCATACATCCTTTGATTATACTCATATGTTGTATCTTTAACCATGAATGAAGGACTACCTTGCTACGTTGTCAACTTAGAACCACAGTGATTTTTTTTTTCATGATGAAACCTTATGCTATATTAGATACTTGATTGGATGGCGACTGTTGCACACATGCCTTAGTTGTTATTTCTTTGCACGGTCCATTGCCTTTTGAGATATTGTAGATTTCTATCCCTGCTGCCCTTTTATAGTTCGTATTGATTATGACAATACTCTAAAGGGCTGCCATCTATCACTTTTGTTCATCATTGTTATCTTTTCATCATCCTCTGTTTATTGTTCATGATAAATATCTCTCTTTATGTTAATGTAATAGATGCAGTTAGTTGGAAAATACTATGGAGTCTTGTTCTTTTAAGGATACTTTCTCATTGCTTGAATGTCTTTCTCAATATGTGATTGTACCTCATGTCAGAGACTATCAATCGATTCCATCCATGGCTTTATATTCTCGTGGTCACTTCATTGCCACACTTTGACAATAGTCTTACTGCCCTTCAGAACCATGGGATTATACCTAGCAAACAACATTATGATTGTCATTTTGACATGGCTTCCTTTAAACTCCTTGATATGGCTATCATGTTTTGCTTCCCAACCCTACCAAGCTATAAAATATATCAGATCAAAGTGAATAAAGTTACATTGTCGAGTAAAGCTTCAAGCTTGTCTACTCTTTCCTTCAAAGAGATTGTCCATTAGTCTTGAATATGGATTGTGTTTGTCATTGTGATGGTTGTCCTTTGAGGATTTGACTGCATTCAAAACATAATCACCTCCTTTAATGCTATTATAGATTACTCTATTATGCTTTTGATGTACCTGTAGCTTACGTGGACTGCCTTTTGATGATGGTACTCTCTTTTTACTGAGTCTCTTGTAGACTATGTATATATTTGAAGTTAAAAATAGTTTTAAAATTGAGTGCTTTGTTTTCCCTTTAATGTAAAGGTTGCTCCATTTTCTCATGTAAATACAAATGTTAGACTTGAAATGAAGCTGAAACTGTGTGTAAACATTGATCATGCGCTTTCAATCATTGATTGTCCCTTTTGAATGATGAGCAATAGGATACTTTTCTCAATCCATTTTCATCATGTTGAATTAACGGTTGCTTTATGAACTTCATTCATGGAGAATAATGATTACCTTTATTCCATACTATTGTCCCATGTCATTGTTTATGAGCTGGGCTCCACCCTTGTGGGAGCCACATTTCTCACCACTCATAACAATATATGTTAATTGGAATGATATGATTGTACATGTTCCTGCACATTTAAACAAACAAGCTAGCAAAAATAACTAAAGTTGAAAGCTTCCAATGAATCTTTTTGCTCTTCTAACTTGATCATCTGATGCATGCTTGAAATGATGTAGATTATATTCTTGTTGGCAATGTTGGCATGAGGAAAATAGTGATTTTCCATTGCTCTAACAACACATTTGAACAATTTCGCAGCTACACCTTTGGAACTAGAGCAGGAGTTGTGCCAACTGGAGTTGAATACGAGGAGACACCACATAACTGAAATGATGATTTGTCATTGCAGGCAATGAAGAATCACTCCTTTCCTTATGTTTATATTTTCTTCAGTTGTATAGTGTACATCTCCCTTCTTGTATCTATCATTTGATTACGTAAATCAAATTAAGCTACTCCCATGACATGTGTGGGACCTTGATTTTTACAATATGAATAAAACAACTTTATTTTATGCAAATTTATGAGTTCTTCTATTACAAACATTTGCATAATCAAATTTTGGAATTCAATGAATACTTTTAGCATAAAATTTGCACCTTTTGTGATGAATGCAATTCAGCTCTACCTATTTTGAGTTGTAGCTAAAAATAGGTATCAATTTGGCAATCTCTGCGGAGTGTTTTCCTGCTAAACACTATAGACCAGTTGCCTCGTATATCCATTGGGAATGGAGTCAATATCTGCTCTTCAAAATTCTAAAAAACCCTTGTAACTCAGCTTATACCAAACAAACTAAAAGAAACTACTGCAACTCTGTTGAAAACAGAGTTTGGAAACCACCATGCAGTAACTGCACTTATTGAAAGCTAAACAATACTGGAATGAAAATGTGCCATGGGCACTTATTGAAAGCATAACTAAAACTCTACCCTACCCTACACTAACTAACAATGTTAGTGCTTAGACATGACCATTCACTGGTTGTGAGAAATAGGTGCCCTTTCTTAACAACAAATGATGCTTCAAATCCTTAAGATTAATCAAAAAGAGGTATGTAAATGATAAACATTTGATTAACTATTGCAGTAAAACTTGGAACACCATAAAAACCACACCTCCCTCATTTGATTGACCACCAAAAATGTTATTTTGAGGCATATAGATGAGATTAACTTGTTGCTCCGCAGTTGCAATCACATGCTTTGGCAGAACCATGAATTGTTGTAATTCTATAGACTCCTCTTTGGATAAATACCTGATCGGACACCCTTTTGAGAGGATAAAATTTGGCCTCTCACTACTGCCTTCATGTTTATACACTGTCGGCACTCCATCTTGCTGATTAGACTGCTCCACTTGCAGTGTAAGATTTTCTTCCTTCCTTCTTATTGCCTCAATTTCAATCTGATCTACAAGAGTTGGTTCACATAAATGAAATGAAGGAATTTGTGGCTCTTTGATTTGAACAGGCTAATCACATGTTGTTGGCTCATATAATACTAGCTCATTATCAATGTTAGAACAAAACTTTTATATGATGCTTGAAAACATATTCTCATCTAACTCATAAATATGCATTAAATCCAGATGAGTTGTATCACTTAGTTTCTCAAAATTAGGCACTGATGCTATCATGCATGTGATATCCTCATTTTCATCAACAAATTGAGGAAGTTCATCAAATAAATAAATAAAAATTTGAGATTCACTTTCAATTTTCTCTACATGAACATGTTCAATTTGCTCTCGTTTGTCATCTAAGCTTGAAACAAAGGATTCAAGGTCATACCAAAATGAATACTCATCAGATATTTCTTGGTCCCTTGATAAAAAAGGAGTGGTTTTTACCTCATGAACCGTCCTTTCCTCATGTTCATTTTCCTCTTTCAGCTGCTTGAAGACTTGATTATTACATTGATAGTCTTCAATCAACAACTCGTCATATTCTTTATCCTTTTCTTGCTCATCCAACTCAATAAAAGAAGAGAGTTCATTGAATAAAAACATGAAATCATTGTGTTTGATACCTTTTTCAAGCTCCTCAACCTACTGTCCTAATTGATCATGTTCATTTACCTCCTGCTGCAAGTCCGCTTTGCAAATGGTATCAGGACATGCATGCGTATGTTGGCTCTCTTGAGATGATTGTTCATGAAGACTCATAGCTTGATTTGTTACATGTACTTGTCTTTGCAATAGAAGAGGATTTCTGAAACTTGGAATGGGAGCCTCTTGAACTAGATTTGGCATTTTGAAGTTAGGATGCTTGGTCCAAGAAGGCCACCATGGCTATTCAGTACCTTGATTACCTAGTTTAGGGTCTTGATATGACTGAAACTAAGGATTAATGGACTGGTTTGACATATCTTGTTCATTCATGATCTTCTGTAGGGTTGATTTTTGACATCGGTATGAATATTATCCCTATAACTTGGAATGTCAAAACTAGAAGACTTACTTGGAGATTGTGTAGAAACCTTGGAAAACTCTTCCTCTATTGGCTGATGTTTTATGCAAGAAACTGATTGGGCTTCCATCATTGGTGCTTGGGCAATCAACATTTTAATTTTCTCTTCCTTTGCAGCAAGATCTTCTTCATACTGTCTCCTTTGTACCAACAAGTCTTGCTCATAGAGATAGGCTATGATGATACTTCTATTACTGGAGTTTTATACATATGTTATGACTAGTATATGGATTTATTTGATTATGTGGAGTAATACTATCGTGAGCACTATGTGGTTATCTGATCATGATTATTATGTGATTTTCTTGTGATTGTTCTTATCTTGTTTGTTATGTAACTGATTGTTATGAGTTGATGTGGTTACTTGACTGATGTGTTTGGGTGAAAGGCACAGTGTCGCATCACTCACTCATGAGTGCCCTGCGACGTTGTGATTCCCTTTCACAGTGTGCATGCTTATATGTATATGTTTATGCACAATTGTTTTGTGTGTTGTAGGTTGCAGGTACTAGGCATCGACTCCACTTGAATTGTCAGGTCTGAGCGTGCCTTAAACCCAATGGAATAATTGATTAGAGATAGAATTTGGTCCCCTACCCTAGCCATCATCCTTGAAGAGGATGAGTATCTGGTATGTTACCTCATCAGTGTTGTCATATGTTTTTGGTTAGTTGGTCTTGCTTTTCGACCCTAGTTAGGGTTTAGGTAATTGTTGTTGTCATTTGGTTTGTTTAATTTAAAATTGTTTAGTAAATATCATTTTGGTTAATTAATGCATTAAAATAAGTTATTAAGTAAAAAAGGGCACTTGATAAATAAATATAAATATATTTATTAATAATCATGGGTTATAATAAATTAAATGTGTAATAAAATATTAAAATATAAAATGAAATAAAATAAAATTGTAATGGAATGTGATAATTGATAAATAGTAAAAAAATAATATAAAAAGATAGAAAGGATTTTCATGCTGCGCATGCACAACTTCAAATGGATTGTTGAAAAATAAACTTGATGTTTTATTGGGGATTTTAGAGATATTATTGGATTTTTGGGTTTCGAAAATGGATAATTTCCTTCTTGTAAATAACTTTTCCTTTTGAGAGATTTGGGGTATTCATTCTATTTCTCAGGGGAAGGGAAGTAATTTTGTCTGGAAGAAAATTTCATATGATGTGGATTTTGTGTGGAATTGGGGGGATACTAGAAAAATTGATTGGGAATTGGAGAGTTGGATTGTAAATTAGAGGATTCAAAGCTCGGCATCAGATTCCCATCCCAACTAGTGTTGGATCCAGGTTGGCTTTGTTCTTTGTTTTGTTTCTCCGATTAATGCAATCGATTTCTCTCTCTTTCTGCTTGTTGAAAATAAGTGCTTGATTGCTTGATGAAATTAATTTCCTGAATAAAAACAATCCATAAATGTATAATTTACAAACCCTTCAATCATTGCATTCCTTGTATGATACATTTTTTCTCCTGCCCAGTGCATTTCTTGAAGGATTTAAACCCGTTTTGTGCATATCTTGCAACCTTTGCATTCCATAAATTGACATCTCTTGTATGTCGGCGAATCCACAACATACCCTATGTGTATCGGTCATTCTTTTCTTGCTACGTAGTCTTTACCATGGAATACGGCTTTACACCAACCATTTGTATTTGTTTGAAAGTTTCTTAAGCCTTTGAAAGACTATTCCAGCACACCCTCTCTTCCACCAGAATCACTACTTTTGCAGCTTCCCTACTACTATCATACAAATTAGAAAGATTGATAAACCTTTTTATGGCATTCTTCAACCTTAGGATTATGGAATTTGATATTTTAAACTACATATAAATGGCATTCGATAGTTATATATGTTGCATATATATATCTGCTTGAATTCGATACCTTGTATTGCAATTTTATGTCTTGCGCCACACCTTTCGCACTAGATATTTCAATTTTATTTTGATAGCCTATGTATGGAATCGATGAATTTGGTTTGGGCATGTGATTTTATATAATTTGCTAGCTATAGTATCCTCTATATGTTATAATCAATACAAAAGGTTTTGATTTGATATTGATGATTTTATTTTATAGCATTCGATGGCTTTATTGGCATGCTATTCTTGTTTGATATTCAATAAATACCCTTACTTATGGAATTTGATGTTTACATTTGTGTGAGAAAATTGATGGTTATGCCTTATATTGATAGTCGATACATACATGGGACTTCATATTATATACTCTGATTTATTTAGGCTTGGCATTTGATGTTTAATAATGTTTTTTCATTTTGATGTTGTAAGCACAATTTTTCTCTTGCATTGTTTATTTGGCTATGTGTATTGTGAAATTCATTCTCCACGCCATACATAATTACTAGATACTTTGATTTTGTTTGGATGGTTATAGTGTATTTTGGGCAGTCGATGCATGTATTGCGCCTTTAACTCTGTGTTATATATTCGATTTTGAACATATGCGATTTCATTCTATAAACTGCGACTTCATATACTAGGCATTCAATATTTGTATTGTACCTTTATTTTGATGAAAATAATATATGATTGGTGTTCGATTTTATATATATAAATATATATATATATATATGTTTATATGTTTATATATATGTATATAAATATACATTCCACATTTTAAATTGATATATAGTTTTGAAAATTGAATTTTGTTAGTAATATATATACTTATATATATATATATATGTAGGTATATATATGTATATATATATACACATATATATATATATATATATTATAGTATAGTAAAAGATTATTTATGCCTGGTGATTAATTAATCTTTTGTAGACAAGTGAAGTGGAAAATTAAATAGGGAATGTTGAGTTACTCATATTTGGATAATTGAAAGATGAGTTAAATAAATGAATTAGATTATCTTTTTAACTATTGATTTTGTTCATCATTATTTAGTAGTTAATTTATTAATACATGTTGATGTCATGGTTGCAATGTTTATTTGTTTGCTTGTATTGAATAATGTGTTTGATTAGTGAATTGAGGTGATTTTGGTTATTGTTCTAAAGTGGGAGTCTTTTGTGCAAAGTGGTTAAGGTTGGTTTCTAGAGACTTAGGAGGGAGTGTTTTTGTATGTAAGAGTTTTATGTTTGTTTCACTTGGAAGTGGTTGGTAATGTTTTGAGTTGTGTGCAAGAGGTTCAATGCCTTGCACTATGTATACATTCTTGTGATTGTGATATGTGGGCAAGATGGTCAATGCCTTGCTCTGTGTGTGGGATTCATATGATTTTGTTAAGTGTGCAAGATGGTAAATACCTTGCTTGTTGTGTAGGGTTTACTAGTTGTAAGTAGGGGGAGTGGCTCTCAATGGGGGTCGGAACCCAAAGTGGTATCCAGGACAACCCATTAGAGGGTTTCTTAATCTAGTGATAAACTAAAAATGAATTAGGGGGAATGGGTAGATTTCACATTAAACAAGATAATGGATGCCTCACCCATTCCTGTAGTGCTCGTTTAGGCTAAGGATGGTTTGAGAAGGCTTGGTTGGAAAGATCAACTTCCTTTTCCTCACGAAAGGAATGTTGGTTCTGTATGTGTCACCCTATGGGGTCGGGACCTAGTGAGAGGTTTACTAGGAAAACCATAGATGGGCGTCAGGGTCTAGTGAGAGACTACCAGGACAACCCATGTCAGGACCATGCGATGACACTCTTCCGTATTGCAGTCTAGCATTCCTTAGTTATGTTTTTTCCTTTTGTTGTGTGAGTTCCTTTGGAAGCGATGTATGTCTTGTATGTTAATGTTGTTGCATTGTTGTGTTGGAGCCATGTTTAGCCCTGGTTTATGTTAGCTTGTTGTCTTGTTGACTATTTGTTTGTAGTGGGACCTTATGTTATCTCCTAGCACGGGGGTGGACCTTAGGGTTCCGCATGGTTAGGAGGTTGGTGATTTTTCCTCCATTCGGTATCCTTGTTGCATGTTCATGTACGTGAAGGTTGTACCTTGTGTAGCGGATTCCAATTCATGTTCCAATTCAAGAGGACTATATTTTATGTATTTGTATTGGATTGTAAATCAGTTGTACCATTTATTGTAATCTAATGTATCCTCCCCACATGTACTCAGGGAAGCATTAATGTAAATAATGTAATGATGTAACAAATTTTGATGTACTCTCATGTAATGAATTTTGTATATATATTTGTTTTGATTAATATGGGAAAAATAGGTTTCGAAGGGACCTGAAACCCTTTACAACAAAAGAAACTAAGTGTTGCTAAACATTATTTTCAGAAAGTCACCAGCAACAACCCATCATCCAAAAAACATA
This sequence comes from Sequoia sempervirens, assembly GCA_007258455.2. Lineage (NCBI taxonomy): Eukaryota > Viridiplantae > Streptophyta > Pinopsida > Cupressales > Cupressaceae > Sequoia > Sequoia sempervirens. The sequence goes on from VDFB02041896.1 coordinate 18,262, forward strand.
ACAAAATGGGTCTAGTCTAAAGATAAGATAATAAACTAACAACAACACCCAACAACATCAAAAAAACAAAACAATAGGAAAAAAACCTACTCCTAGCAGGAAACAAAAAGAAACTAAGAAGAATACCAAATGTACTAATTCAAACTACTCATGGTGTTGACCACCTCAAGTTGCTGGCTTCTATGACTTTCGATCATATCCAACAACTCCTTCTTCTCAGCATCAAAGGATCTCTTCCAATCAATAGACCCTTTAACAGTAGGTCCTTTGTCATCATCTTTAGCAACTTTTTTACCTTTTCCTTTAACCGAGTGTTGTTTCTCCATAAGCTTAGAGAAATAAATCTGATCTGCCCTGAGCTCACTTATCTTTCTAAAAAGGACTTCTAAGGATTCTACGCTATTATTCATAGAGATATGACATGCTTGCAAAAGCTTTTTGATATCCGCATTTGTTCCCAAAATCTTGGCTTCTAGAGTAGCCAACCTATCTTCACACAAAGATTTGAAATCATGGTAGGAGCCTTCAAGGTCCACAATTATGTCAATAAGAATGTCTGACACTGAGCCCTTCAGAACATTCTTTAGATTCTCCTTCAAACCTCTAATTTTGATATTAATCTTATTGAACTCTTGAAGAGTCCACTTAGCTAACTTAAAAGTTCAAGTAGCCCCAACCTTGAGCCATTTCCACCAATTCAAACATGGAGGTAGAGTCATCATCGAGGTAAGAAAAGTGCTTAGAGAGAGGATTTACCTTTAAAGGCTCCTATTTAGATTTTTTCTTCTCCATATCCTCCTCATCAAGACCCCTTATTTCCTTGTCCTACTCCACATTGGGAAAATATTGCATCGGGGAGTCCTCAATGGCCACTGTCTTATCACCAGAATCCTTGCCAACACCAGACACATTGGGGTCCTTCGCCAGCCCATCTGAGGCCTTGTTCCTTAGGTTGGAAATACGCTTTGACAACCTCCATAGCTTGTCATCCAGACCCAAAACATTATCCTATGACCTCACCTCAAGGCCACCACCAACAACATCTTGACCAACAACCACCTCTGTAGTCTTGGGAGGGGAATCATCTAAGACCACTTCTGTATCCTCTCTTTCAGAAAGGGAAAGTTGCTTAGGTGCCCTGTTACTCTTAGAACCACCCAACTTCCTCTTCTTCAAAGACATAGTCGCACCGACCAAAGGCACATTCTCCTCCTCTTCGTTCCATTCCTCCTCACCCGAAGAGGAATCTGAGTCCGATGACCCAGATACATCACTCAAATTCTTCTCCTTACCCTTAATGGTTAGAGCAGGGAGAAGAGACTTAACATGATCCACAATTAGTAATATAAGACCTTCATGGAGGACAGGAGCCCTCTTATTCTTCAAATGAGCGTACATAGATACCTCCAAAGATGATAATGGGAAAAAAGGAAAAGAAATGAACAAACCATGTCTAAAATGGTTGAGGAGAGTGAAGTGGTGACCAAGAATAGCAATAAACGTCCCCTCTAGAGTCACATAGCGCATAAGCACCTCAACAACACTCGCCTAAATTTTCTTGAGGAATTTTCTCTCATAACCCTAACTTTCCAATTTAACTAATTTCTTTTGCTCATCATCTTTGAAGAATTGGTCCATCGCTTCCTCATTACTCTTTTTGTCCTTGAAGAACTTGTGGCCAATCATCGATGTTCCAGTAACAGAAGCAATCAATTCCTCACTCGCCTTCACTTCTAGGCCATTAATCTTAAGCCTATGGTTATGCTAGATAAACACAAACTACATCGAGGCATTAGGGTAATGCTCGTGCAACCTCTCTAAGAAAAAAGTGAAATTACCATGACGCAGTATATTCCAAAGCTTCTTCTTTCTCCTGATGCCCCCACAGGAATGCAGTTCAATTCTGCTTCTATCACTGCCCATGTCAAACAATACTAGAACAAGAAAACCCTTGCGAAAAACACTCAACTAGAAGCTAGAGAGCTAGAAGACACCCACAAAGCATGTGAAACAAATGAAGGTACTGGAACATAAATGTCGCAATGTCTCAACCCAGGCCATCAGTCCTTAATAAACTCCTAGCTTTCTCGGGAAGGATCGAGCCCTCCTCCCATGCATGGAAATCATTTAAACTGACAGCCTCGTTGGAAAAAAAATCTACCAATGAGTTTCCTTCTTAGTAAACGTGAGAGATGAGGGTCTCTTCACAAGATCACAACATAATTGTAGTATCTTTAATGAGCTGATCCACATTCCAACTTAGAGGATGAGTGCCACACAGATAGTTAATTATGTTTAAAGAATCAGGCCTTCAACCCTTCAACCCATAATTTGGAGTAAACCTTTACTAATTGCATATTTGACACTTATGAACTCAGCCTACGCCTCTGTACAGTGGTTGGTATAGATTCCCAATGGGAGTGCCACCATGCCTAGGAGTCTGCCAACATCATTTCTTAACACCCCCCCACATCTTGCAGGCTCAGGATTTCCCTTCACTGCCCCATCAAAGTTAACTTTAACTTATCCAAAGGGAGGTGGCTGCCACTTAGTTCTCATTCTAGCAATTGAACTGGATCTAGGATTCAAAATGGGAATTAAATTAATCTTCCAGTTAGAATTCACCAAGAGATCATAACCAGAAAGGAAAGCAAAAGGGACACACTGACCAAAATCAGAGTTTATTAGAGTGAATTTTTCTAGAATCGTTTGCTAGATCTTGACGAAAAGACTATCAACCTTCAACTTAGAATCATGAAAGATCCTATTATTTCATTCTTTCCATAATCCCCAAGCAATATGTGGGTCCATAAGGTCCCACATCCAACGAAGAATAGGGGAGGAGGAAGGGCACATCCACTGATCAAAGAACTTGTCAAGAGAGTTCAGAAAGACCCAACCAATATTCCAGAGACTAAGAAATTTACTCTAAAGAGAAAAAGAATACTCACACCCAAGAAGAATATGGAAAGCACTCTCACCATCATCTTCACAAAGAACACATCTATTAGGAATCACAAAACCTCTCTTGCAAAGGTTATCCTGCGTTAAAACTTTACCTTGCAGCATAAGCAGCTAGAAGAAGACATTCACTTTAGGAATCAACTTCTTATTCCATAACCTCCCCTAGAAAGGAAGAGAAGCAGGCACCTCCATTGAGCTCTTAAGAGAAGAGGCCACCAAAAAAAAGCCACTAGCATAGTTGGCCCAAATGGCTTTATCCAGTCTAGGAAAAGAGGGAATCCAAATTTTGCACAAGAAGTCCTTCAGTACCTTTAAAGATGGATTCCAATCTTGGAAATTTTTCCACTCCCCATCTTCAAAGTAATCAGCCACCTTAGTCCCAAAAAGGAATTTGCACAAGGGGACAATAGGGGGTCCCAAGGAAGACTACTTAAAGGAATAACATCACAGCAAACATCTTCCCAAAAAAGAATACTTGTACCATTGCCCAACAACCATTTAACACCCTTAGCAATCAAATCCCTATAAAGAATTATATTCCTCCAAAAACACAAATTAGAGGGGATTTCAATAGAAGTCAACAAGTTCCAAGATCTCTCCAAGCCATACAGATACTTATTACTAGCCAAAGAGGCTCTCCCAGCCTCCCCATTCAGAAGCCTCGAAACATTTTTTGACAGAAAAGCCTTATTGAAAGCTCTTAGATTTATGATACCAAGACCCCCCCACTTCTTTAGTCTACACACCAAATCCCAAACCACTAGAGTAATTATGGCTTTGGTCTCAACACCCGACCAAAGGAACCTTCTCATTATCTGTTCCATTTTTTCTTCAAAATTGGCAAGAATTCTGAAAAGACTCATAGCTTGCAAAGGAAAATTTTGGAGAGTAGAAGAAATAAGTTGAATCTTTCCCGCTTGGATGAGGAGCACACTTTTCCAACCCGCCAACTTCCTACTAAATTTATCCAATAGACCCAACAAGAAGGAATCTGGGATCTTAGAGATACACAAGGGGAGCCCAAATAAGAAGACGAGAGTTCACCCCTATTGCAAGAAAAAATTATAGAAAGCTTTAGCTGCAAAGCTTCAGGAGTGTTAAGGAAGAAAATTTGACTCTTAGGAAGAATGAATCTCTGACCAAAATCCTTCTCGTAGTCAATCAATAGCCTCTTAACAGCTCTAACTTCCCTAACAAAGGATTCACCCATCATAATAGTATCATCAACAAATTGTTGATGGGTAATTAGAACACATCTGGAAGAAGGAGAAAGACCCCTTAGAGCACCACCACGGAGCACCTTTTGGATATTTCTACCAAGAGCCTCCACCATCAAAATGAAGAGAAGTGGCAAGATAGGATCTCCCTGCCTTAGCCCACGTGAACTCCTGAAGAAGGGGGAAGGAGAACCATTCACTAGGAAAACAAATGACAGAGTAGAGATAAGTTGTTTAACAAGATGAAGAAACTTCTTATAAAAACCAAAATGGTCCAAAACATTCAAAAGAAAACTCTAGTTCACCCTATCATAAGCTTTAAGCAAGTCCAACTTCAAGAAGAAACCCAATTTCTTAGAAACATTAATGGATTGAGCTAGCTCATGAACAATAATAATAGAATCAAGAATCTAACAGCCCTTAACTAAACCACTCTGATGCTTAGATATTAGACTCGGAAAGCATTTTTTAGTCTAGTTGCAAGAACTTTCAAAAATATTTTATAAATAGAATTAAAGAGACTGATCAGGCGATACTCACCAAAGCTCTTGGCTTTAGCAGATTTGGGAATCAAAATAATAAAAGTCACATTCGGCTCTTTGAGAAGACTTCTAGAGCTAAAGAACTCCTTAGTGGCATTGATCACATCCTCTGAGACAATCTCCCAACACGACTGGAAAAACAAAAAAGGAATACCTTCAAAAGAGAAAACCGCTTCCTTAACTTCCAAGGCCGAAGGAATAGTTGTAAGCTCCTTGTTTAGATTCTCTAAGACAACTTTAGGAATAAATTCTAGAGAGGCATCCACACAGTTTTGGTTTCAAACTAGATCATCCTTCAAGAGTTTCTCAAAGAACCTAGTAGTTGCTCTTCTAATAGCCTCCTCATCCTCCAGTAGCAAACCATTAGCCATAATCGAGGAGATTCTATTAGAAAATTTATGCCTAAGGGTAGTGGGATGAAAGAACTTAGAATTGCGGTCACCAAAATTCAACCAAATAACACGAGAGCTCTGCCTCCAGAAGTCATCATCCTTAGCAACAATATCATGCAATTCCGTGAGAAGGCCATCCTCTAGTAGCTGTAAGTCGTCCAATAATCCCTTAGATTGAATGTCATCTTGAATATCATCCAATTTCTTAAGAATAGAGCTTTTAGAATAAAAAATATGACCAAATGACTCTTTATTCCATTTCTTGAGATTCCTTTTAACAAAGGTCAACTTCTTGGAAACTTTGAACATCACACAATCATCTATGTTGACTTGCCACCAACTTCTAATACAATCCATAAACCTTGGATCCCTTAACCACATGGCTTCGAACTAGAAAGGAAATCGCTTCTTACCCCCAAGCCTATCAACAACAAAGGAGATAAGGAAGTGGTCAGACCCACATCTCGTAATAGAAGACAAGAAACAAATAGAGTCCACAAACCATGTGAAGTACCCAAAATCTGCAATGTAAGACCAACCTCAAAAACTCATTAGAAGGGTTAGTATAACACACAAATCTGCAAATACCTCCATGGAATATATTGCAAATGCTTTCAAAAATGCAACAAATGATAATATAAAGACTAAAACATTATGAAAACAAAAGCAAGCTACCTATTCCATGTTGGATTGGTGTCACATGTGCTAGTGACCCTTTCCCAATCCTTGATCAAAGCTCAAATTGAAAATGCAAATGGAGATGGTGGAGTGATGATGAACAAGATCAAATCTCAAATGAAGAGAGTAACCTTGCATGAAATTGTGAAGGATTTGCTTGAGGATGATGCACCTATTTAAAGATTTTCAAAATGCCAAGTGTTGAAGAGGGACCAATGTGGGATCAAAACAAGCCAATGAGTTGAGGACACTTGTCATCATGTGATTAGTTGATGTGTGTGCAAGATTTGGGAAGAGTGCCCAAGAGGGGGAAATTTTGAATTCAAATTTGCAATAAATTTTGAGAGGGGGACAAGAAAGAAGAGCAATAAATGCCCTATTTGACTTGTCATGTTGAGGAAAATGAGGTTTTAATAAATCAATAAAATTGATTTATTGTGCAAGTGGCTAGATCTAGATAATGCAAGTGGGATGTGATTAGTATTAGATTAGGATTAGATGATGATCATGCTGATTTAATGCTGATTAGGTGAGTTGACATTTTGGACTTTGATATTTGATTTATTTAAATCAGAAAATGATGGAATACAATTTAAGATTTGATTTAAATGAAGTCCTGATTTATTTAATTAAATGGATGATGCAAGATGAAGGTTGAATGCTTATTTGATAAATGAGATTATTTAATGAATGGATTAAAGTGATGAATTTGCCTAATGTGAGACCTAATTTGACTGAATCTGATCGAATGCATAATGTAAATTTTGCATGTCTACATTTTGCCCCTCTTTGAAGCAATGTACTTGTTGCGTTGGTTCAAAGAATAAACTTCCGATCGAAATTAAAAATTTCATGATTTTTGGATGCCCCAGCGGAAAGAAGTACACTGTACATTGCCCCCTCGAGAGATCGAGCGAAAAGATTGATTTGAGGGTCGATCTCGCGATAAAGAGGTTCAAAATGGATGGTTATGGATGACGATGCAAATGAGATGACTTCAAGATGCTTAGAATAACAAATCTATATTATCCTAAACAACTTAAATGATGATATGATGTGATATGTTATGATTATGTGATGGATGATTTACATGGGATGCTTAGACTAGCAGTCCTATATTATGATGATGATATGCAATGCATGTGAAATGATCGATGTTTCCTATGATGTATGATATGAATGATATGTGGTATGCGGTTTATTGATGGTTTTGCGGTCTGCGGGATGGATGCATGATGGATGCATGAAGGATGCATGATGTTAGTGCAGAAATGAGATGATGACAAGAGGATCAACAAGTCCATGATTGGTCGAGACTTTATTAGAGATGATGATGATAGATGATGATGATGATAAATGATGATGATTTGCTTATCAAGGATTGGGATTTTCAAAGGGTCACTTACTTTATTTTTGATAACACACCTAAGTACGATGCATCAAGGTATAAAGGACCAGGATGGCGTTGTACTTAGTGTGATGGACTTTGACTCAACAAATAGATGGGAGTATTCTTGTTCACACCTGACATACAAAAACCTTGCTAGGATGGACTTTAGAAGTTTTAA
>VDFB02041898.1:0-11130 GCA_007258455.2 Sequoia sempervirens
GTTCCAAATCCTTATCTTTCTTTAAGGAATATGTGCCCATTCAAGGAGATTTTTTTATTAAGCTAGTGAAGAATTTTTACGATAAAACTTTTAAATAAGTACAAGTCACATGATGCAAGAACATCCTTTCCAAGTAGATATCTACCTAGTTAATGTTATCCCATGTTAGATAGATATAATGCAATAAAGTAAATAAACTAAATTCAAAAAAATGAAATAATGCACCAATAAACATAGTAAAATAATAATTCATGAGCTCAATTGAGAAAGATAGTGTTAACCTTGATTTTTTTTATTTATATCTAAGTGAAGAATAGGAGTATGAAAATTCAACACTAAAGGTTTGTGGACATGTTTCAAATTTTTATTTTGTCATGGATAGTAAAACTAGACAACTAAGATAAAATTTTATACAAAAAATCTACTTCAAGAGACTTGAATTCTGGACATGAGGTAATTAAATTAAAATCTTTACCACATGAGTTTTGTTTTTTGTTTCTTGATATTTTGATAGATTCAAGCTTGGTTCTTTTCAAAATAAAAACTTTGACTGATTAAATAGATTCAAACCAAAAAGGTTGGAAATTTTTGGTTTTATATATTCACCAAATATACATGTGCCAATGGTTGAGTTTGGTTAGTATCCATTCCCAAAACCAAGGGAATGAGCCCAAAAAAATCCTCTACACTTCTCAAATTTGTCTTCACAAAAATCTCACATGCATAAGGAGACAAAGAAAAAAATAACCCATGCTATGTAATCTTCAAATAAACTCTCCAAAACTAACATGTATAGCTGAAATACTCATTCCATGTAAAGAAAAAACATAAAACAAAAAGACTATAAAAATAAGGTGGGGGATACTTATCAAATAATTCATCGTTGAGAGGACCAAGAGTGGGAATGAAATTACTCTAAGATACACCAAACCACAATGAATATCTCAAAGAACAATCTCCTCAATATATCCATGTTAAACTCACATCCAACCTAACTATAGGCTTCTTGTTTTTCTTATTAAAGCCTCATTAAAGAGTAACCATCTCAAGACACGATCTCCAAGAACAAGAGACCTCTTGTCTTACCCAACTCTAAAATAGTTGTACAACCAATCATCTCATTCCAATTGAACTCCAATGTAGCACTACAATAACTAAAATCTCACAAGAAAAATGATCACACCACTCATTAATCAAATTATCACAAATCACTATCATAGCTCAAACTCTACAATCATGAATTCTCCATGATGTCATGATCTACATCTCCTCAAAATAAGATCATATTTCCTAAGTGAAAATAATTTCTCCTAAGAGTGCTTATATCATGTTCCAACACTCTAACTAGTAATCAATAGTATACCATAACATAATAATATCCATCCTAAAAATAATGATCATTTGTCAAATTGATAAATTATAATTGACACCTAAACCAAAGACTCAAAGAGTCTTCCATGGTATCAAGATGCCAACATCTCCAAACCACATGAAGGTAACCATCTCTTGTTAATAAACATTAAGATATCAAAGAACTATCACTACATACAAGAACATGATCCAAGAGATCCTCCATGACACCAAGAACCACTATTAAATATCATTCATCACTAAATGATGAATTTAAATTACTATCAAAGCTCCTACTACACTGTGATACTGAGCTACACATGTCATCATGATAACATATCCTAAGTAAAAATCACCCATGATCCACACATACTTCACTACAACACCAACAACTCTAAAGGGTAAAGTAGAACCAAGAAGATTAACCACCACCTACAAATAGGAATCAATCCAACAACAACAAAATTTGCATAAAAAAATCATGTCATGCCAAATCCCCATGTGTACAAGGAACCTCCATAATACCATGATTACCACTAAATGTACATGCATTAATCTCCCACTGAGTCCCACACATATTCACCATATAGTCAACAAGTGTAGATCCCACAACACAACTATGTCAAATAACACCATCTCTCTATGCCTGACAATGAAAAATAATCAATGAACCAAATGACCAAATTATGCCAACCAAATAGAATTTGTATCCACACTAAAATATCTATGAGTATAGATAGTCCACATCTAAGTTATTGATGCAACCTATAAGAATAGACAACTTACAAAATCACACAACTTGTAGTCTCACAATATTATATATAAATTCAACCATACATCAATAACTAGTCAAACATAAACAACTTGAAATAAACATTTAAGTTTTTCATGACTTAGACACCAAATCACCTTTCTATATTTGATTTGCCACAAACTTATAATTTACCACAATCAAAGGAACCGACAACTAGTTCAAATAGAAATATAAGTAAATAAATCAAATATCAACATCTCCAAACTTGATCCATTGTGAAGTAATAAAAAATACCTTCATAAGTATAATAAGTCCTTGGGAAGAGCTCTTACGTCTATAACAACATGACAAATTAAATTCCTAAGTGAAAGTTATGCCCTCCAAAAAATTACTTCATTAGCACAATATAAAATCAATCATGGTAGCTATTGGGTGGTTAGCAAGTGGCTTGGTAGTGGTAGTGAGTGGGTGGCTAGGTGGGATAGAAAGGTCTAGGTGTGGCAAGTGTGCTACAAGGGTGGTGATTATGTAGCGACCAACCTATGGAATAAATATTGGCTAATGACACTCGACCCTAGTGCAACCACTAAGGGTTTAGCCCCTATAAGCCAAAAAAAACAACCAATTGTAAACTATGGGATTGAACCCTTCAAAAACTACACTCAATTTTGTATATTCAACATCCATTTATACCCACAAGCCATTCATACTTTTTCTTTCTTCTTTTTCAATAAAATCTATAGACAATACATTTATGCAAGATCAAAGACTATATTGACTAGAGTATTCCTTGAAAAATGGTGGTTGCACCAATTGTACAATTGTGTGGACTATATATATATTCTACAACCAAGATTCCTTCCAAGCCCTAGAAAGACAAAAAAAAATCCTAAACATAGTCCTGTTTTATACGAGTCCATATATTTTTGAGCTTTGTAGACTCAATGGTGAGGTCTGTTTTTGTCCAAGAAGTCTCCATCAAATTCTCACCCCAAAACCCTCACAAAAAAAGCCCAAACAAAAATATATTTATCAAATCTTCATCAAACCTGAATACACATGTAACCTTGAAAATGCCTTTATTCTTTTTCTACAAGATCATGGATTCAATTATGCACAAGAATATACTCCTTCCAAGGGTTAATAAACTAAGGATATATTTTCCCACAACTTGACAACCAAACTTTGATACCAAATTAAAAATATAACAATATAAGCTAGTTTTATATAACCCCAAGAAATAATTTTTTTTAAACAAGTACATTCAAAGTATACAATGCAAATAATAGACAAACATACCACCAAAATGACATAAAATATACTTTAGAAAAACCCTCGTAATAAAAAAGATCCAAACCTCCAAAAGCTCTTATACACTTAATGTATTATCTCATGAACAAATATTATAATACACTTTCAAAGTCTCTATGCAAATTTTCTAAACCATTAAATTCCCCAATTTCACTCCATGAGATCAAGAAAATGAGAATCATATAACTAAACATCTCAATTCATGCTTCCTTTCATCACATATGTAACTTACTAGAGATGCTCAATCAATCTTAGCCAACAAGCTAAAGGTTGTGATAGCCAACCTCGAAAAACACTCATATGCTCACTTTAATAACAACAAGCTTGCACAAAATCACTAAGTGGTATTATATAAACCATGTGTCTCTAAACTCATGAGCTTACAAAACTATGCCCCCCTTATTTACTTTTTGGTATTAAGTTTTCCCTTACAGTACTAAGTTTTTCTAATATTGAATATTTTTTCAATGTGCAAGCCAAATTAAAATTTTCATCCCAATGTTACCTACAACACACAAAGTGACCCCAATAATATCTAACTCATGTGGTGCACACATCCCTAGATTTTCTAGATACACCATGAATAATAGTAATTTTATTTTACAAGCACTATGAAAGGTGTACAACACACATTTCTCAACAATCACCGCATTTTCGTCAACACCAATGCTATATATTGCATTACTTGAAAGCTCACCATATATCATCATAATGTATTCTACATACAAACTCTCCCTACAAAAACTCTCTATGGGTAAGATCACTTAAATTCCAATACTAAATAAATAAAATAAATTCATATTATTATATAACATTGTATTATATTATAATGTTTCATATTATAATTGATAATAGAAGAGGTAGGTAAGCTATATCTATTTAAAAAAATATATGAGATTAAGGGATGCTTCTTTTGATGTATAGTTGAAATAAATTTATATTATTATATAACTTTACCTATTATAATTGATAATATTAAAATATATAAAAAAGTAAATCATAAAGATCAATTTGTAATAATATATGTTTCGCCTGTAATGTTAATATTTTTTTTTTCATTGTTTATATTGTAAGTGGTTGCCTTATCAATATAAATGTACAATGGTTATTGATAGGTGTAAGGGTAATTATGTATGAAAGGGTGGCTTGCCAAATGTTTAATAATAAGTAATATTTTATTTATTTTAAAATATCAAAATTTACTTATCTAATTAAGTATTATTATCTTAAAATAAAATTGATTATTCTTGTTTATATTGTAAGTGGTTGCGGGGCGGTGGGCCTAACTCGATTGGCTAAAGCATCCTGTTGTAGTTTATAGGGACATATACCAATCAGTTCCTAAGTCTAATATATATACAATGGTTATTGATTAGGTGTAAGGACAATTATATATGAAAGAAATTGGCTCCAAACGCTCAATCATAGGTAATATTTTATTTATTTTAAAATGTGAAATTTTACTTATCTAATTAAGTATTATTATCTTAAATAAAATCGATTATTTTTTATCGAGTATGAAGACGAGGTCACAAATGGGGGACCTCATCTCCAATATAAATTCTCAACAATTACACCCCAATAGGGTTTGAACTTGATGGGAAAATAATAACACAATTTAACCGTCACATCCATGTCACTATTGACAATTTTATTATTAATAATTAAAAATAAATTAATATAAATATATTAAATATATCTATCTAAAAATGTAGATATAGCAAATTTATTTTATTTATTTATGAGTTATTTCATTTTGTTTTAAACTATTTTATTTATTACTGCTCTATTAAGTACTTTAGATGTGTATTTATATAGAAAATAAAATAAATATTGAAATAAAATTAAATAATTAATTTTAGTTTAGCTTTTTGAAATTTGGATATGGTTTGTATGTTTTATTGCATTATTATTGAAAATAAAATAGCACTATCAAATATATAATTATTAACTAAAACTTATAACTTATGTGTGTATGTAATAAATAAAATAGTTTTGAATTAAAATAAAACAACTCTTAAGTAAATAAAATATGTGTTTGAGATATCTACAATGTTTATTAGTATTAAAATTATGTTTGTTTTTAATTTTATTATTTACATGTAAATAAACATCAAATTTAAGTTTTGAGATTTTATTTACACACCATCATAACATGAGACTCCTAATACAACTAATTTTATTTATTTATTTATTTATTTAACTACTATACATACAAACACAAAATTAATAATTTTAATTTTAATTTATAAACTAGCACTTGCACCTAAATGAGGTTCTTTACATCGATAAAAACTATATGTATGTTAATATGTTAGAGAGTGAGTGTTTGTGCAGGGGTGCCTAGATGTAAATTCTAGTTGTATGTGGGTGGATTAAACAATTAATAAAAGTGTTAAATAATGGAATGAAATAATCTTAGACAAGTCTATATTTTTTCATTAAAGAAATTAAACATACATATTTAAAACATAAAGCAATACAAATTGACAAAAAACATTGCAAATGGAAATAGAATGTTCCCATCTAGTTGGAAAATCAATATTTATCGTGATAAGTGAAAATTTGGAGGCTTTCACCTGATATTTTGGAGGCTTTTACCATTAATTGACAGCTAGTTTACCATTAAACGTCAGCTAAAACTTGTTTTCCGATGATTCAACAGTGATTTGCAGGTGCGAGACTTGTTTCCGACTCAAATCTCACACTACATGTAACCTGTTGACTAATTATATTAGTAACCTCTTTTCAAATTCTATTCAAAGGCCAACTTAAATCTATTTACTGTTTTATGTTCACAGCGGAAGAAGGAGCTCAAAGATGGCGATTTCAGCAAGAAATTGGATGAGACTAAACTTCAGTTTTTGCAACTACGCATTGGGGATTTTCATGGTGCTAGACAGCTACAAAACTTCTTCAGATTCAAGGTTTAATTGGTCTTTGTTTCTTATGTCCGATGATGTATTATTGTTATTTTCAGCTGGGGCATCTTGCTATTATGTTTGTAAATGTTTAGTTATTGCTACTTGAATCACAGTTATGCTGGCTGCATACTTTCAACTGTATTTTATGTTTGTAATTGTTAGCCAGGTCTATATGATGTTGCTGGCACTGTAATTTTTAGTTCTTTTCTTTCTCAGTCTCTGATATTTTTTCTATTGTATCTTCTTTTACCTTAATTCAATTAAAAAAAAAAAAACTTAAATCTATTCACATTAATTGTACACACGAGAGTCAAAATATTCTGTCCAAGTATCATTATGAACATGAACTGAACAGACTTCAACTTTTAAATATAAAAACATCTTCCTGCCCTCTGAGAATTAAATGCAATGACAAAAGCGAATGAAACAAATGAGAAGTAGCAGAGAGTACCTAGGAAAACATTTAATTACTTTCATTCATTAGCCTTCACATTTGAGAAGCAAACCCATTTATTGTGGGTTTGAGTTACGGTGAAGGAAAATGATTGGTGTGAGTGGGTGAGGGGACAAACTTTGTTAAATGGTGTCTCATGAATCATAGCGACTGCAAACAAGGATTCAATAGTAAGTAAATGTGTCAGACTTTAACTGTCTCAAAATTTTGCTCATAAATGTAGTACGAGATTCCTTTAATAAAAGCTCACAAATTCATTTATTGGAGAGTGTACAGTTTCCATGATTGATAGCATGCATTTATTGCAGATTGAAATAAGCACTGCCATGGCCTATCGGGAGCTGTTATCCAGTCAATCAGCAGTTAACTTAATGTTGAGCAGCAGTATCACGCATCTAGCCGCCCAATCAACAATTAATTTAATGTATGGTTCGATCCATGCTTCTAGTGCATTCACCGAGCTTAATAGCTGCTTAGTGGCCTTTCCAAGTATATATAATAGACCGCCAAAACTCTACTAAAATCAAATTGTTCCATTCATTGAGGATGACCTCTCTGCTCACTTTCTTTATGTCTTAATTGTTTAGATTTTCTGGGTTACTCCCTTCTCTTGGTTTAACACAAAATCTTTGACATCACCATTCTTTAAGACTCTTTTGTGCTTAATTCTCACTTCATAATTTTATTTATTTATTTGAATATATTAGTGAGAAAGTGAACAATGTAATTTCTTTAATTGAACAAATCAAGAGTATAAAGAATAACAACTATTAACCAAGTAGCATTGTAATAGATATTACATCAGTACTTCAGAGATTATGTTGATCAAACTATAGTCAGTAGTATCAAAACTTGATAGACATTTACATTAATACAAACACAGACTTATCATCATACCTAGGTATCAAACTTATACAACTTTACACAAACTCCTTCCAACTTACATTTCTTTTACTTTGGAACTGCCAGAGACTCGTCAAAGCACTCATTGATATGCATAACCCAGTGAACAATGTAATTGATGTGTTAGATTTTTATTGTGTAATAAATAGTTGACATCACCATCCCTTAGGATTGTTTTGTGCTTAATTTTCACTTCAAAGACAACAATTTTACTCCATTTGAGTGGCATTAGTGGGGAACAAAACAATGTAATTAAGGTGTTAGATATTTATTGTGTAAAAAATCTTTGACATCATCATCCCTAGGACTCTTTTGTGCTTAATTCTCACTTCAAAGACAACAATTTTACTCTATTTGAACGACACTAGTGAGGAAGTGAACAATGTAATTGAGGTGTTGGATTTTTATTGTGTTGCCTTTGGCTCCAAGCTCACTATTTAGAAAAATCAATTCTTCATGAACAAGACTTCCCTTCTTGTCTTGGTCCCTATCAAACAAAAACACATCAAGCATGTTATATTCACTAGATATCATGGCATCCTCTTCAAGGTCGGGGTCTCTTCTAAACTATGGAAATTGTTCATAAACTAATTCAAATTCAAGCTCCAACAATATGAAAATGAGTACTTATACTTTTTTTGGTAGAGTTTGTTCATGCCCAAATTTGTAGGCCTCAAAATTGATTCATTCCCTTGCCCTATCTGTGCCTATCAATTATAGTTGATCTAAGAGATCTTTAATGGGCCTGATGGAGTGTTTCATTTTTTCTTAGGAAAATCCTCAATGCTAGGGTTTTTTCCCTTATATTTGTTTCCTAAAACTGTAGTCTTTATGTTTCATGGCTGTTTATGTGCATTATTGCTATAATATTACATTTTATTGTTGGTTTGTTTCCCAAGTTATTTCACTTGACTTTACTACTTGGCCCCCAAATGTATCATCATCTTACTACCCCTTGTTCTCACCAACTTGCTATTACTCATGTGCTTTCTTTGCAACCTTCATCGCATTGTGCTTTGACTTTAAGTCCTTACTAGATTTCCATGTGTCATCTTCTTATTACATCACGAGGGTCCTCATATCACAATTATAGTTTGAAGCCTTTTGTAAAAACAATGAGCTATCAATATTGTGTCATGTGTTTTGGAGTCAAGCATCATACCTGCTAGTTTATGTGGTGTGGTATTATCCTTGCATTGAGTTGACATTCTTTGATTGGTCTATTAATGCTTTACATACACATCAATGAGTAAGTACAAAAGGTCTTGCTAATTTTTATAGTTGGTGATACTCTATTGCATTAGGTAGTTCCTTCACATCATATTTTGGGGTTGGATCCCACTCTCATATGTGCAATGTGTGATGAATTTGTACATTTTTGATAGGTGTGTTTTATTGGCATACATGTGGAAAGTTGTTATTGCATTGTATGTCACATTTGTATTGCACTTTTCACTTGAAGTCTCTTATTAAAATAGTGAGATCGTGATATCTAAACACATGCCTTTGGTTGGATAGTTGTGCATGCCAATTCCTACAATATTGTGCTAAGTTGATATTATAGATACTTATGTATGCACTTTATAGAGTAAGTATTGAGCTCCTATCAACTTAGAATAGCGAGCAATATTTGATTATGTTGGATAGCTTCTTCACATCACTATTTTGAATGAGGGCACCACCTTCTCTCCCATGATGTACAATAGCTTTGTCTCATTTAGGAGGAAATTTTAATGTGGTTTCCTATTTGGTAATAATTACATTTGGTGACAGACAAATGGTCGATTCTCATTGCTTTGTGAAGGCTCTTTGTATCATGATTCTAAATATGGGTGGACCACTTCCATTTGCATGATGTGCAATGGGAAATGAAAGATGAAATAGAACCACATATAATGGCTTATTTGTCAATATGTTTGGTGAGATGTTGTGATACCATTGGGCCACCTATCAATCACCCCAACAAATGCAATGCTTCTATTGGTAAAAGTGTCCAACATGTGTCTCTCTAGTAGTACATGTAAAAGAAGGAATGCAAATTTGATGTATGATAGGTCTTTTCCATTGTCAAGGATCTTTACATTACAATTTTAACATATTGTATTGCACACAAGACCACAATGCATAATAACCATTGATCTTCTCCACTTAAGTACATCAACAATCACATTCAAGAAAAAATGAAGGGCTTTATAATCACACCATTAATTACCCAGTGAGACCCTATAATTGTTTGATCAAATTTTATCTACCCAGAAGAAATAATTCATCACAATGGAATGGATTCAAATATAGAATTAGAGAAGGGAAATAGCCCACACAACCCTTAATGCAATATTATCTTCATGACTTCTATTCCAATAGATCTAGTAGGCTTTTCCTTGGGAATTATCATAAGCGGTTGGTCATTTTTCTGATGTTTCATCTCGTGATAAGTGTCACCCATTTGTGGGGACTATCTCTATAATATTTTTAATATAAGGGATGAAAGTTTTTATTTGAAGGGAATGGAAGATTCAAAGAGAAAAATAGAGAAAGAACAAAAGGGAAAAAACTATAATAACAAGCCCTAGAGTCTTTATCTCTATCAAAGAGAAAAAGTATTTTTATTTTTATGATATGGGTTTTCCCAAAATGTGTAATGAACATCTATAACCTATAAAGAAAGAGTGTAACCAGTAGATTCAACATTGTTTGAGTTTCTCCGAGAGTATTTTGTGCATTTTGTAGACATTTTATGTTGTTTAATAAATTTGTCACCACTAATTTTATATAAAATGATTATGAGATACCCAACATGTGATAGAAAATGAACCACCAATTAGAAAAAATATTAATTTGAAATAAATTTCCTGTGAATTTTAGCGGTACAACTCCCACTTATGATAAAATTTAATTTTTAGGGGTTTTATTTTAACTAGAAAGCAAGGAAGGTGAAGACTTAAATGAGGTCTAAAATAAGTTATTGTTTGTATTTTCCACCATATTGAAATGACAAAAAATATGGGAAGTGTGTGTTATTAGGGTTTTGATATGTGATGTAACACCTTATATTTTTTCCTAATTTCATTAGAAAGAGATCTCCCAAGGATAGGATTGTCTTTGTGCTTTGATAAAGGTGCCACACTAAATGATCTAACAAGCTTCACAAGGCTAGCAAGATGCATTATGCTAGACACTCATGAAATAAAGGCACCACAAAGAAAGTTGTGTTATGCTTGGTGGTCAAAATTTTTGGTTTAAGATATTCAAAGGGGTTTTTCTTAGTTCATGAAAGGTCTCGCTTTAGGGAACATCATGCTCAATATCACCATCAAGAGAGGACTAGTCGAGGGATAAAAGATTCATACCTTAGGGAATGCAAGCCATAAAATTACCACCAAGAGGAATGTCATATGCCAAGAAGGGTCATTTTCTTGAAGGAAATTGATCCC
>VDFB02041899.1:0-27350 GCA_007258455.2 Sequoia sempervirens
TAGCCTCGGCTGGAAAAAGAAAAAGGATGGACGTTGATAACGAGACGATGACATGGGAGAACCTGACTGGCAACGAGTGCAAACAGTGGTGGCGAAGCACTCCTGATGACCACTCCTTGAAGGTTGCCCTTCGACACGCTCGGGTAGACAAGGTTGTGATAGTGCCCTTCTTCAATTCTCGAGAGTTTGAGCCTTGGCTGAAGGTGATGGTGGACAACTATTGCAGGCATACGCACAAATCAGTGATTGATTACAGAGGTTGCCGAGTGACCATTTCATTTTGGCCGCAGGACTTCGAGAGAGTGTTTGGTGTACCAGCTTCGGGAATAGGGGTTAACAAACCCAGGAAGATGACATAGGAGCACAAGGAACTGTTGGTCAAACAGGTGTGTCGAAGTGTTTTGACAGCGGAGGAACAGAATACCATATGGAGTGCTGGCAATTGAGGTCTCCGAAAACACTACTTGGCAACTGCAGAATGGAAGTGCTTGCTCGACCTAATGAAATGCCGACTTACAGGTGCCAGCCGAGCGTCAGATATTGCCATTTGGATGGTGGACTACATGGTCGGACTCCGCGTCGGCCGAGTGTACAACTGGGCGAGGTTACTTACAGAGCGGATGAGAGATTTCTTGGCACAGAGGCATAAGGCCTTCTACATGACCCAGCATGCTATAGCCCTCTTGATGCCGTTCACACACAGGTGCCCGAAGGCAGTTGGGGTCGATTGCAGCCACTTACTCACCTGGATCCTGGATTGCCGATAGTATTTTATTGGTCGAAACTGGAAGCGAAACAAATTGGCGAGGGCACAGCTTCAGGAAAGAAGAGGAAACAGAAGGAGGCGTCGGTGGAAGAGGAAACATCAGAGGAGGAGGCCTCGGAGCAGAGTGATGCATCTGACAGGGATGAGCCCATTGATTTATCTTCCTCGCCCTCAGAGTCTAGCCCACCGGCCGATGAGGAGGTGTCCGTCGCCATAGGGGTTCAGGAAGCAGGAGAGATCAACATACCATTGTTGCAGCCGGCAGGGTTTACTCTTCCCGCACTGCCAACCAGGAAGAACCCACACTCAGTGACATTCACTCTTCCTGTTGCGCCTATCGGAGCTGGGCGAATGTTGAGGGTAGCTGCTTCACTACCAGGTGCATCTCTAGGGTGGGCACCACTTGCCACCACGACATCACAGGGGGCAATCATTGTATCGGCAGGCTCCACTGCCTCGGTCGAGATATTGCTAGCGGCCTGTTCCCTCACACCACCGCCAGGCTCGGTAGCGTCAGGAGTGGCAATCTTAGTAGCAGGAACTGGGGAAACGATGGCCGCCACCGAGGAGACTACTCCAACCCCAGAAGCACCCGGGGTGGCCTAGATTGATAGTTGGTTGGGATCAGTAGGCCTCACCTTGGAAGTAGCCGAGCAGCCAGAACAGCCAGAACAGAGGGAGAAGAGCCCATCGGAGGGACTAGGGGGTGAAGAAGAACCAGTCGTCCACACTCAGCAAAGTGAGACGGCCAGACTTGGCGAGGATGCACTTGCACACCCTGAGGCTAGCATAGCAGAGGCACCAGAGACAGCCGTACATGAGCCTTAGCAGATAGTCGGGGAACCGCCCCAGGAGGAGATAGAACCTGGCGATGAGGAGGACGAGGAAGGTGACTCCACGGAGGGATTCGTCGTGGAGATGTCACAACCAGATCCATCAGACCCACTAGGCACGGTGCAACGCTATGTACGGGAGTTAGAGCATATGGGCAGGTTGATGATCCGAGTGGGACAGGTTTCCAGGGACCTCAGGATTGGCCGATCTCCTCTAGTGGGCTAGGAAGTCCAGCGCATCCGCGGATTCGTACAGATGGGGTGTGAGGTTGAGTTCATGCAGATATTTGGCGAAGGGTGGCCAGCAGGAGAGACCCCTGCAATGATGAGAGCCTGGCGGGGTCAACCACCGAGACTAGTAGGACGAGACGCCGGGGTTTTGGAGAACTTATATTACATAGAGCTTGCCTTCTGGGACGCCTTTATTCTCATGAAGCGCCAGGTATTTTCTACAGAGGTAGCGGTATCACGGAGAGTGGACGCCTATAGACTCTTGCAGAGGGTTAAGGACGAGTCCATTGCTACCATAAAGAGCATCCAGAATGACTTGGCCGAACAAACTCGGCTTGCCAGTGAGAGGGGAGCTCGCTTGGAGGTCTTGAAGCCTTGAGTGGCAGTCTTCGAGGAGGAAGCACAATAGAAAGAGGCAGCATGGGAGCAGCGAGTGAAAGCATTGGAAGATTAGTTGGCTGCAAAAGATGTTGATTTGGCAGCCAAGAGTGCAGAGGCGGAGAAGGCAAAAAGCCAACTGATGGAGGCAGCCCGGATGGTAAAGGCGTCGAGGGAGAGGGAGATACTGGCAGATCGGCAGCTTCGCACACGTACCGAGGAGGTGAGGCGACTGCGAGCGGAGCATTCTTCTACTACTCCGACGTCATCCGTGCATCCAGGGACGCACTCCCTTCCCCCTACTCCTCAGTGATCTTGTCTTGCTATATGTATGTCGTCTGGAAGACGACTTCTTTTTTGGGGGGGATGATGTTAGCAGCATATTTTACTTTGTTGTCGGCCGTAGTCGGCCAATTGTTAATAAAACTATAGATTAGTAAAGAATAATAATGTCATGTACTTTCGGGAAATCATGTTCAGATTAATGTAATGTTAATATTGTTATGAAACGTCGTGTCGGTTGGTTACCTAACCACCGCCGAACGTTATATGTAGCCTGTTGGGATAGTCGGGAAGGAGGGAATGAGTTATGTGCCGATGGTTATATTGTCAATCACTGCTGATACTCTTTTGTACATGATATTTCTGAGAATGAATAAAGTTTCTGGCATTCAAACATGATATCTTTCTAGTTACTGTTTTATTCTATGTTTTGCACATCATTAGTTTGCCAGTAGTACGTAAGATTTGAATCCCATTCCGTAGGCAAACAAGTAATCTAGATGCTTCTTTTATTATAAATATGTAATAATAGATTCATATGATAGTCCATTTTGAATTTAGGAGAAATGGATTGCAAATAGGGAAACCAATCAATCTTCTAGGTTGACGAGAAGTGAAGGAGGATCAGCCTTCATGCTGTTATCAAGTACGCCACCCTGAGATGGAATGGAAGACTGGCCTTCCATGCCCTTAGGCTTGATCAAGGAGGACAATCAGCCTCCAAGGTGGACTGAGGGATGGAAGGGCGACCCACCTTCCATGCTCTCGCAATACAAGGGTGACCAACCTTGAGATTGTGGTTTGCAAATGTTTCAAACAAATTCCTAATGAGACTATTATAGGAATCTACTTTGGAATGGCCATTGCCTTAATTGGATTTCAATATGAATAATGTTTATGTGATATCATTATGACTACTAAGTTTTAGTTAAAATATGTAATGTCCCCTTCTCAAACCTGATCGATCATGTGACCGTTGGCCTTTTTCTGGAAACCCGAAGGCTAGTCGGAAGGTAAAATTAGGGTTTCCTACTTTTGAGGAGGTCATTGCTCAGAGATGGTGAATTCAATGGCGGATCCTTTCTAGGTTTTCAGAGAGCTTCGCAGTGGTATGTTCATCTCGGCATTCAGAGCACTTTTTGGAATTTACTATTTTTAGTAAATTCTATTTTTAGCAGCTTTCCAGTTGAGTTCAGCTTGGTTGACTTCCTGCTTCAGTTTGGTCAGATGTTCTGTTCAGTATCGGCTTCAAGGCACATTCGGAGGGATAAGTTAAGTCATTAATTAAAAAGTCACGTTTTAAATATTCTATTTTAACGTTGACCCCTTGGATTAGATCAATGACTTAATGTTGTGTTTAAAAAGTGGTCTTGAAGGGTGGCGTCCTCATTAAGAGATTATTTAATTATTCCCAAAGTCAAAGAAAGGTTATGAAGGGCGTATTTATCAAAGTATGATGTTTATTTAAAATATCAAATCTTAAGCCTTGAAGGAAAAGTACGCCACCTTGAGGAGATTAGGGTTTTTTGACCTAAAAGTGGATCTTAGGGTTTTGAGAAGTCAACTGGAGAATTATAAAAGGAGTCTTGTGCATCATTTCTTCATCTTTGGTCGACTATATTGTTATGTTGCCGGATTGGCTCTGGAACTGCTTCGAGGAATGAAGGCCTCCTAGCTCGGGCATCGCTTCGTGTTTGCAAGATAACATCTAGTGGTGATTCAATCAATTTGTGAGTTGCATTTAGCTTGTGCTTCGTATTTAGCTTGCTGCATTCTTAGGTCTGTTTTGGCATTTAGTGGTCTCAGCATATTTCATTGTTTTAGACAGCAGATTTCATGTTTTTATTCATTTCTCAAAAAATACAAAAATATTAGTTCTGGGTACTGTCTCAATCCAAGTGTTTTGTAAAGGGCGAATCTATTCTCCAGATTATAGAATTTTTAGTTGAGTCTGCAATTTTTAAAGGGAAATCGATTTATTCAGCTGGGCCGTACCTTTTCTAGCATTGGGATTTGTGCATTAAATTATTAGCTGCATTTAGAGTCTGTTTTCTGATATCAGCTTGAGCGCCATCTTGCTGGGAGTAGTGTGCTTCAGAAAACGTGTCATTTGAGCAAGTTGTTAGTGAGTTATGAGCATTTGAACACTTTGTAAGCTGCTGATCATATGATAAAAGTGCAGATCTGATTGTGACAGTTCTAACCATCTGCATATTCTGATTTGGATTTGGCTTTGTGATTTACTTAGAGCTTTTAGCAGATATATTGTTGAATACTCCATCTGGAAAGAATTTGTATATTGACATTGCAGGCAATAATCATAATTTGTAAACTGGCAGTAGTACTGACCAGTAATCTTAATATTGCTTTGTCATTATTTGTAATACTCGTTCTTGCTTTCGATACTAGTTTGAAATAGTTATAACTCCGCCCTATGGTAGCTACTTCCAATTCTGGGTGAGCAAGCACATTCTGGGTGTTGAGCAGTTTCAGCTTTCAGCATTTCATTTCAAGCTTTGCTTTCTGTAATCACTCCGTCATATGGTCGCCCCTCACTCCGCATTGGATTGGGTAGCACATACTTGACGTTGAGTTCCTTTCTGTATTTAGAGTAGAAGATCCTCTGACCAATGCTCGCCATCATCGGCGCCATTTTGGTTAGAGTTGCTTTCTTGCACGTTTTGGTTTATCCATCTAACCTTAACGAGTGCTTGTAATTTGAAATTGTAAAAATTCGAAAAAATTCGGCTCGGAATATTTCAGTGGTATCAGAGCCACGCATCCTGCCATCCTGTGAAATCATCTTCATATGAGTGACAGAGAACAGAGGTATTTGGCAAGAGTATACAAGAGGGATACATTTCAGACACAGTTGTATCAAGCCCCAGAAGGTCAAACAGCTTCAGAGATTTTGAGGGCTCATTGGGAGCCTTTACAAGAAATAGAAATGGGGGATAATGAAAGAAGTTCTGGCAACAGAGGTGACAGTGGGAAGGGTATAGACAATTCAGCCAATCTAGGTCAAGGACTTGATAAGAAGATGGATGCTTTGTTGGATATGTTCTCTCTCATGTTAGGGAGATTGGGTCCGAATACTCCACAAAACAATACAGTGCATGCCGGTGAGCATAGTGCTACCAACCAGCACAATGGTCATGTTGCCCAACCTTCAGTTAGCAGCACCTACATTTCTACTAGAGCACTCAAACCCACGTTTTTGGCACCAGCAAACCCACATCCTGATCCCGAAGAAAATGCTTCATCTTTGGAGAGGCTAAGGATAGGCCGTACGGAGTATGACACCCTTCCTGATGAGGTCAAACTTGACATGTCCTTCAATGATTACATGGAGTATAGAAGGAAGGATAGAGGCCAAGGGAGAAATTATGACCAAAGAAGAACTCCAGCACAAGGAGACTTGTATCAAGCTATCAACAAGGTTACGCTTCCCCATTTTGATGGAAGTGATAATAATTCTGCTCGAGCTTGGATACAGAAGCTAGACAACTATTTGGCTCTTAGGCCAATGGCTGAAGAAGAAGCGATTAAATTCGCTACGCTACACCTAGATGGGGTGGCGCATGAGTGGTGGTACCATGGCCTAGTCACCTTAGGTCATGGGTCTATCACTAGCTACGATGAGTTCACCAATAGACTCATTGAGAGGTTCGAGAAGAAGGACCCAGAAGTGCATTTTAGGGAGTTGGCACAGTTGAGGCAGTATGGCACTGTTGATGCCTACATAGCTGAGTTTCAAAGACTTTCAGTTATGGTCACTGGAATCACGGAGAGAAGATTAGTGATCCTATTCAGCGAAGGATTGATGGAGCCACTCAAGGGTTGGATCAAAGCTTTTGATCCACCGTCCTTACAAGAAGCAATGAAAAAGGCTAGAAACATGGAGTGGGCTGCTCCCAAAGCAAAGTTCCATTCCAAACCAGCATTTCACAAGGGGGATAGAGGGAAAAAGTTTCATCAAAAGCCTCACCATAAGGAGTTTAAACCGCAGAAACCTCATGGCACAAGATTGGATCCAGAGACTATCAATGAACTCCGAAGAAAGGGGTTATGTTTCCGTTGTTGGGAAAAATGGTCCCAAGATCATGTGTGCCCAAAGGGTGCTAAAATCCATCAAATTGAGTTCTATACAGCTGAAGAAAGCAATTCTGATTTTTCTGATCAGCAAGCTGATTTTGAGGACAGCGATGAAGAAAAAACTCCAGAAGAGTCTGAAAGTGAAAAAGAAAGTGGTGGTACATTGGCTCAACTTTCGAGCTTCCAAAAGAATGAGTCTTTCAAAGTTCGTGGGATGATCAAAGGGCAGCGTATTGTTGCTTTAATTGACACTGGAGCAACACATAACTTCATAGACGAAGTTGTGGTGGCAAAGAAAGGGTTGCAAACAGAAGACTTTGAAGGTTTCAGAGTTATGGTTGCTGATGGGTTTCACATCTCATGCACCAAGAGGATTCCCAACATGTCAATGCAATTGGGCAATTACGAAGTCAAGGATGACTTCTATGTGGTTAATATTGGAGATACGGATGCTGTCCTTGGCATTCAATGGCTGCGATCTCTTGGAGAGATCTCTTTAAATCTGCAAACCATGGAACTCAAATTTCAATCCGATGGAAAGAAGGTGGTGTTGAGAGGAATGTCAAATGGTGGCCCTCGGATTGTGTCATTCAAGAGGATGGCAAGGTTGATACGTCATGACCAAGTGGAGTGGGCTGCGGAGTGCATGATTCTTCCAGCTAGTCCAGCTGAAACAAAATAGAGCATCCTCCAGATATTCAGTCTTTACTCACCAAGAAGAGTAAAGTGTTTGCTGATTTACCTCCTGGACCCCCTCCTGATCGAGGTTCAGAACACATCATAGAGCTCAAGGAAGGGGCTAAACCGGTGATCACAACTCCATATCGGTATCCGAAGAGGCAAAAGGATGAGATCGAGAAGAATATTCGAGAACTTTTGGAGATGGGTTTCATACGCCCAAGCAAGAGCCCCTTTGCATCTGCAGTGGTTCTTGTGAAGAAGAAGGATGGTACCATGCGCATGTGCGTGGACTATCGTGCTTTGAACCAAAGCACCATCAAGAACAGATACCCCATTCCCAGAATAGATGAGCTCATTGATGAGCTACATGGGGCTAAGTTCTTTTCGAAGATTGATCTGAGATCGGGTTACCATCAGATACGAATGAGGGGATCAGATGTGGAAAAGATAGCTTTCAGATGTCACTATGGCCATTTTGAATTCTTAGTCATGCCATTTGGGTTGACTAACGCTCTACCTTTCAGTCTTGCATGAACCGTGTCTTTCAGAATCAGTTACGAAGGTTTGTGCTGATATTTTTTGATGATATTCTGATCTACAGCAAGACTTGGGAAGATCACCTCAAGCACTTGGAGGAAGTGCTTAGTATCATGGAATCTGAGAGCTTGTTCGCAAAAGCTTCCAAATGTGAATTTGGAATGGAGGAGTTACTGTACCTTGGCCACATAATCAGTGCTGAGGGAGTAAAGGTGGATCCGGAAAAGATCAAAGCAGTAGTTGATTGGCCACCTCCTGAGAGCTTGACTCAGTTGAAAGGTTTTCTGGGTCTTTGTGGTTTTTATCGGAGATTCGTAAAGGGGTATTCACAGAATGCTGCTCCTCTTACTGATCTCACCAAAAAGGGAGCCTTTGCTTGGTCAGAAAAGGCTCAAATTGTTTTTGATAAGTTCAAGAAGATCATGAGCTCGTGTCCAGTTTTGGCTATTCCGGATTTCTCCAAGCCATTCGAGCTGCAATGTGATGCATCGGGTGAAGGAGTGGGGGCTGTCCTGATGCAAGACAAACACCCTATCGTGTTTGAGAGCAGAAAATTACGGGGTGTTGAAAGGACATACTCAATCTATGACAAAGAAATGCTTGCCATTATGCATGCATTAGCCAAGTTCAGGCAGTACTTGGTGGGGAACAAGTTCGTGGTTAAGACGGACCACAATAGCCTCAAGCATTTCATGCACCAGAAAGACCTAAATGAGAGGCAACAGAAATGGGTGAGTAAGCTTCAAGCTTACGACTTTGACATTGAATATGTCAAAGGGAAAAATAATGTCGTGGCTGATGCTCTTTCTAGAAGGCCTCATCTTAGCTCATTGTGTGAGCTTACTGCAGATTGGAGAGACATGTTGCTTGCTGATTATGCCAAAAATCAGTTTGCAACCAGCATTTTGGAAGGTACTTTCCACGATGAAAGGTACTAGGTGGTTGAGGGATTGATCCAGTATAAGGGAAGAATCTTTCTGGTGGCTGATTCTAAGCTTAAGAAGAAGATTCTTTTGACTTTTCATGACATTCCAGTTGCTGGTCACCAAGGTTTTTTCAAGACCTATAGGCAGATCCGAGAAAGGTTTTCTTGGAAAGGATTGAAAGGAGAAGTTCAACGCTACATTCAGGAGTGTCCTGTTTGTCAAGCGAATAAAAATGAGCATACATTACCAGCCGGTTTGCTGCAACCACTTCCTATTCCCAATCAAAAATGGGAAAGTATCTCGATGGACTTCATCACAGGGTTGCCCAAGGCCCAAGGGAAGGATTGTATTTATGTAGTGGTGGATAGGCTAACCAAATTTGCTCATTTCTTCGCCATTACCAGCACTTTTTCTGCAGCCCAAGTTGCAGATCTGTTTTTTCGAGAAGTGTTTAGGCTACATGGGTTGCCAAAGAACATTGTAAGTGATAGGGACAGCAAGTTCCTAAGTACGTTTTGGCAAGAAGTCTTCAGAATGAGTGGTACTGTGCTCACCCCAAGCACTAGTTACCATCCCCAAACAGATGGGCAAACAGAAGTGGTGAACAAGTGGTTGGAAGGCTACTTGAGAAATTATGTGTCAGAACAACAGAAAGCTTGGGTCAAGTGGCTGCATATAGGCGAGTACTGCTACAACTCTACTTTTCATATGTCAATTAAGATGTCTCCTTTTTTGGCACTTTATGGGTATGAAGCACCTAGTTTTGCCGATTTGGTGTTTGGTGAAAGCAAAGCACCCCTAGCCAAGGATTTATTGCAGCATAGTCAAGACATAATGAAATCCTTGAGGGATAATTTGCAGATTGCACAAAATCAGCAGCGCAGAAGGCGTTCTTTTGAGGTTGGGGATATGGTCTATTTCGTTACAACCTTATAGACAGTCACTCTCAAGAAGAGTGGAGCTGAGAAGCTCAAACCTCGCTTCTATGGGCCATTTAGGGTCATCAGAAAAGTTGGGGCAGTAGCTTATGAATTAGAGCTACCTTCAGATAGCAGAGTGCATAACGTCTTCCACGTGTCTCGCCTCAAGAAGGCACTTGGACACAATGTGGTTGCTTCTTCACAGTTGCCACCGTTGGATGAAGAGGGACAGTTGGTTCTAGTTCCAGAGGAGATACTTGATGTCAGAGAACGTTCATTGAGGAAAAGAACCATTAGAGAATACCTGGTAAAGTGGAAGAACCTGCCTATGGAGGATGCAACTTGGGAAAGTGATGAGATATTGCAGCATCCTAGTTTGCGATTGCTTGAGGACAAGCAATCTTGGGGAGGGTGGACTGTAATGTCCCCTTCTCAAACCTGATCGATCATGTGACCGTTGGCCTTTTTCTGGAAACCCGAAGGCTAATCGGAAGGTAAAATTAGGGTTTCCTACTTTTGAGGAGGTCATTGCTCAGAGATGGTGAATTCAATGGCGGATCCTTTCTGGGTTTTCAGAGAGCTTCGCAGTGGTATGTTCATCTAGGCATTCAGAGCACTTTTTGGAATTTACTATTTTTAGTAAATTCTATTTTTAGCAGCTTTCCTGTTGAGTTCAGCTTGGTTGACTTCCTGCTTCAGTTTGGTCAGATGTTCTGTTCAGTATCAGCTTCAAGGCACATTCGGAGGGATAAGTTAAGTCATTAATTAAAAAGTCACGTTTTAAATATTTTATTTTAACGTTGACCCCTTGGATTAGATCAATGACTTAATGTTGTGTTTAAAAAGTGGTCTTGAAGGGTGGCGCCCTCATTAAGAGATTATTTAATTATTCCCAAAGTCAAAGAAAGGTTATGAAGGGCGCATTTATCAAAGTATGATGTTTATTTAAAATATCAAATCTTAAGCCTTGAAGGAAAAGTACGCCACCTTGAGGAGATTAGGGTTTTTTGACCTAAAAGTGGATCTTAGGGTTTTGAGAAGTCAACTGGAGAATTATAAAAAGGAGTCTTGTGCATCATTTCTTCATCTTTGGTCGACTATACTGTTATGTTGCCGGATTGGCTCTGGAACTGCTTCGAGGAATGAAGGCCTCCTAGCTCGGGCATCGCTTCATGTTTGCAAGATAACATCTAGTGGTGATTCAATCAATTTGTGAGTTGCATTTAGCTTGTACTTCGTATTTAGCTTGCTGCATTCTTAAGTCTGTTTTGGCATTTAGTGGTCTCAGCATATTTCATTGTTTTAGACAGCAGATTTCATGTTTTTATTCATTTCTCAAAAAATACAAAAATATTAGTTCTGGGTACTGTCTCAATCCAAGTGTTTGTAAAGGGCGAATCTATTCTCCAGATTATAGAATTTTTAGTTGAGTCTGCAATTTTTAAAGGGAAATCGATTTATTCAGCTGGGCCGTACCTTTTCTAGCATTGGGATTTGTGCATTAAATTATTAGCTGCATTTAGAGTCTGTTTTCTGATATCAGCTTGAGCGCCATCTTGCTGGGAGTAGTGTGCTTCAGAAAACGTGTCATTTGAGCAAGTTGTTAGTGAGTTATGAGAATTTGAACACTTTTGTAAGCTGCTGATCATATGATAAAAGTGCAGATCTGATTGTGACAGTTCTAACCATCTGCATATTCTGATTTGGATTTGGCTTTGTGATTTACTTAGAGCTTTTAGCAGATATATTGTTGAATACTCCATCTAGAAAGAATTTGTATATTGACATTGCAGGCAATAATCATAATTTGTAAACTGGCAGTAGTACTGACCAGTAATCTTAATATTGCTTTGTCATTATTTGTAATACTCGTTCTTGCTTTCGATACTAGTTTGAAATAGTTATAACTCCGCCCTATGGTAGCTACTTCCCATTCTGGGTGAGCAAGCACATTCTGGGTGTTGAGCAGTTTCAGCTTTCAGCATTTCATTTCAAGCTTTGCTTTCTGTAATCACTCCGTCATATGGTCGCCCCTCACTCCGCATTGGATTGGGTAGCACATACTTGACATTGAGTTCCTTTCTGTATTTAGAGTAGAAGATCCTCTGACCAATGCTCGCCATCATCGGCGCCATTTTGGTTAGAGTTGCTTTCTTGCACGTTTTGGTTTATCCATCTAACCTTAACGGGTGCTTGTAATTTGAAATTGTAAAAATTCGAAAAAATTCGGCTCGGAATATTTCAAAATAGATGTTATCATGGCTTATGATTTAACATCAATTTCCAGTGACTAATATTGTGTGCAAGACCTAAACTAGGATTTATCTTATAAAGGGCATTTCAATTGGTAAATTTATACTCTTAGATGTATTACATTTCTTATTTTAATTGGAATTGTGGTTTTAGGGCAAAAACTAGGAATATCCCCAAAGGGGACATTACACAAGTTCATTGGCAAGCTGCAAAAGGAGCGCTTCAATATGTCAAAGGAACCCTTGACTTTGGCATTCTCTAGCAATGATATGTAGACTTCATTCTATTTGAATATGCTAATTTCGATTGTGTCATATCAGTTGATACTAGGAGTTTACAACAGGCTATGTTTTCACTCTTGGTTCAAGTGTAATTTCTAGGCCAAGCAAGCTATGACATATAGGTGTGTCAATCTCCAACTTGATCAATTGACACCAACCTCACCTTTTGTGAAAATCAAAATGTGCTCAAGATGGTGAAGAACCTTGTCAATAATGCCAGAACCAAGCACAGTGAAGTTCATAATGATTACATCTGCCAATTGGTCAATAATGAAGGCGTCTGTCCTTATGTTGTTCTACAAAGGAGCAGACTGCTAACATAATGAAAGAGATAAAGTTATCAAATTTAGAGATAAACCTAAGATTGTATCTAATTTCATCATTAAGGTAATATAAAGTTAGAAAAGTTGGGCAAAATATTTGTTTGAGTTTGCTTAATAATAGGCAAATTGTTATGCCTAAACCATAAGCATGTTGGTAATTTGTTTCATGGTTATAATTTGGAATCAGGCTTCCAGCTTATTTATAGCATTATCACAAAATGTAATTAGATGAATTATTCAATAAGGGTAACACGAAGATTATGCTTTATCCAAGTGTAGCATCCATACTACCCTTGGGAATCTTCTACGCCAGAGTTGGTGTCTATGCCTTCACATGATAGTCTTGTTTTTTTCATGTTCTATTTAGAAATCATACTTTAATAGCAGTAAACCTTTGCTTCCGAGTTTTCCTTTTATCCTTCATTTTTCTTCTTTTTCTTGATATGTTCATATTTCTTGAGTTATTCAGATTTCAGTCTTCAAAATAAATAGGGAGAAAAGGAAAGAAGAAGCTAAAGGTTTTTATTCGTGTGTGTCCAATTCCTGCTCTAGTTTTGACTGTTTTTACTTTATTATCAGTTTTGAACTTTGGTTCTCAACATATTGTACACTGCACTTTTCAGCATTAAACTTGTGGAATGTTATTGGCCAGGTTTTGATATCTTTGCAAGATCAGATCTCTGAATAATTGTTAACTATTTGAACTTAAACCAGATGCCCTTGGAAATTAATTATAAAAAGAACTGTGAGGACTTCAATATATTGGATGGTATATCTTTGGCTGGTTTGGAAATGGACTAAAATACTTTATTTTGCTACATAATATTGATGGGCAAGCTACATCCATGAGGATCCCTTCCTAACTTCCTAATAATATTTTTTAGTATTTATTGTTAATAAATGATGAATGAAAATGTGTTTTAATCAGTAGCCCGAGTAAATATGATCCTACTTTTTGGTGACCATTTATTGTGGGTGTGATTAAAAGCGGATTTTAGTTCTTCTCCATGAATATATCCTCAATGAAAGATGTTGAGTGGCATCAGCTCACACTATAGACTATATTATTTTATCTTACTTAATCTAGCCTTCCACTATGTTCACTCATGCTTCTAAAATTTTATTAATCAAGTTAAATTTGTTTTATAGGTAGATTCAGTTGAAGGGCCGATGCCACAAACACGATTTGTTTTGAAGAAAGCTCTGGAATTTGGGCATTCCGTCCTAGTAGTGGTGAATAAGATTGATAGGTCTTCAGCTCGTCCTGATTTTGTTGTCAATGCAACTTTTGAGCTTTTTATTGAACTAAATGCTACTGACGAGCAGGTGACTTTTGTACCATACTTTTTCATGTTTTTAATCAGTAGGTGAATTTTGTACCATACTTTCTCATGTTTTTAATAATAAATTTGTTGTCATGCACAAGAGTTAAATCTGATATTATGTTTGTCAATGCTTAAGTACAAGCATTAACTGAATTACAAATGCAGTGTGACTTTCAAGTTGTATATGCAAGTGCTGTCAAGGGCCAAGCTGGGTTAAGCTCGGACAATATTGGAAACGACCTTGGTCCTCTTTTTGAAGCAATCCTTCGATGCATACCTGAACCGACTATTGATCCTGATGGCCCATTTCAGATGCTTGTATGTTCTTTATTCATATCATTTCTCTTTCTGTCAATATAAGTAGAATGTTCTTTCTTCTCATTTTGATATAATTATTGGCTTTCCAAGACATGGTGTGGCGATGAGCATTCTAATTGGAATTTTAATTGCAAAATTAGGCTGAGTATTGATACCTTAGTAACAAACAGTTATGCTGACATAATTTTCTATAGTTACAAGCAAAAAATGCCTAATGAATATCTAAATCTCATTCAATAATCAGAAAATCGTATGCTTTATATATAACAAGCCATAAACTGTCTAAAATTGTCATAAGCCTCAGTCTCATTTGCAATTTGTTTCATTTTTCAGTTACGGTTGGAAAATTGACCATTAAGTTTTTCTACAAATGGAGTTTGTAGTTGAAGCATTGAAAGAAAATTTTGGAAAGATAAGAATAAGTCCAAATTGAAAGAAAACTTCTTTTTTGGTTTTTGGGCCAGATATGTAAACCCCTTGTTTTCTCAAAAAATATGTCAATATTTATCAATTCTCTCTATATACTTTAAATTGAAAGTTTTAAATGAAGTTTTATACGCTTTTGGATATTTGCTTTTTAAGAGTTCATGTTTTTGTTTCTCCCCAAATTTTATTGGTCAGTCTAATTTCACATACATTTGAATTTTATAAGAATAAGTCCAAATTGAAAGAAAACTTCTTTTTTGTTTTTTAGGCCAGATATGTAAACCCCTTGTTTTCTCAAAAAGGATCTGTCAATATTTATCAATTCTCTCTATATACTTCAAATTGAAAGTTTTAAATGAAGTTTTATACGCTTTTGGATATTTGCTTTTTAAGAGTTCATGTTTTTGTTTCTCCCCAAATTTTATTGGTCAGTCTAATTTCACATACATTTGAATTTTATAAGAATAAGTCCAAATTGAAAGAAAACTTCTTTTTTGTTTTTTGGGCCAGATATGTAAACCCCTTGTTTTCTCAAAAAGGATCTGTCAATATTTATCAATTCTCTCTATATACTTAATTGACCTTAAATTGAAAGTTTTAAATGAAGTTTTATATGCTTTTGGATATTTGCTTGATAAGAGTTCATGTTTTTGTTTCTCCCCAAATTTTATTGGTCAGTCTAATTTCACATACATTTGAATTTTAAACATTTCATACTTTATTTTTTAATGAGCTAGGCTACTGTGGTTTTGTTTGGATCTAGTGATTTATATCAGATGTCCTCCATAGTGCTTTACAATGGTTGGCAAGGTTATTTCTTATGAATGAAGTAACAAATTTATAACCTATCAACAAATGTGGTTGAAATTTGCAGGCAACAAATTTGGATTTTGATGAACACAAAGGACGAATAGTTATCGGAAGGGTAAATTCTGGTACAGTGCACAGAGGTATGGAGATAAAGGTAAAGGCTATTTTAGATATACAGAAATACGGTAAATTTGATGCTATGGATAACCCTTATATTAAATATATTCCAACAAATGTGGAGTTGAGATGTGGGAAAGTGTTGTTTTATATGGTTGGTTGAAGATAGTGCCAGAAAATTTATTTGCATGACATTTCTTATGGACTATGGGAAAAATTTATGTTCAATATATTATGCAAGTAAAAACAGAGAATTCTTATTACAGAATTCACAATGATAAAGAAATTCCCAAAATTTATATAAGAAATCTCAATACCAGAGTAATGGTAAATCTACAGAGTACGCTACCTGCTGGCTACTTATTTTATAGCTCTTTTATTGAACAAGGTGAAGGTTATCATCTATTCCATAGAATCTTTTCTTAAACGTATTTCCCACTGCTACATTTTGGCTTCTAGGGTCTGTTCTGTATGAGTTATGTATGAGGTTGTACTTTGTAGTTAAGGTTGTTTTACTTGAATCCTAGTTGAATCATTTGTTTCTTAACATTGCATCTTTCAACAATGTCTTTGACTCTTAGTTTTAAAGGGTGCTTTTACAAAACACCTTTTTTTGTTACAAAATTAGACTTTAGTAATTGATTTCCAAATGAATCTCAAAAGAAAGAGAGAAGATTTTATATTCCTATTTCATATCAAAATTGTTTTCTAAATTGATGTGGCCATTTTCATCGAATATAAATGTTAGTTGAATGCTATGAATGGGACAAATGGACAAACTAGGATCATATCTTCTATGCTAAGAAAAATTGGAAGGTGTTAACTGTGATAGTTTTATTATAAATATTGTTGAGGTCTTTTCACATATGTTGAAGTATATGTGAAGTTGAAGACTTTTGTTGAGATAATATTTTTATTCTTGATATTTACATTTATTTTACTTGTCTAATATATGCTGTTTTTCTACTGGTCTAACATTATTTGCACAGTTAATCTGATTTTTTTAGAGGTCTTAATTGGGTATTTATGTTATAAATGTGATTGCACCTCTTATTAATTGCAACATTTACAGGTGTGTACATCAGATGAAAACTTTAGATTGGGTAAAGTCAGTGAACTCTTTGTCTATGAGAATTTTACAAAAGTTCCAGCTGAAATGGTCGAAGCTGGAGATATTTGTGCTCTCTGTGGTATAAGTGATGTCCTTGTACGTATATATGTTCCTTTGTTCAACCATTAAAAATCCCAATGTGCATTCCTAATCTTGTCTGTGCTGAAGCTGATTTCTTTTGAGTAAATTTCAAGGTAATACTGAAATGTATAGTTTTTGGTTATGGTCTATGTAGATTGGTGAAACTCTGGCAGATAAAGTTAATGGCTCAGCTTTGCCTGGAATTAAAGTTGAAGAACCTACTGTAAAAATGGCATTTTCAATTAACACTTCACCATTTGTTGGGCGTGAGGTTTGTTCCTTGATTAAGTCATATAATGTTTATTTACTAATTCCAGACACTTATATTGACCAAGCTAATTCATTTTATATTTTGACAACTTTCAGGGGAAACATGTGACAAGCAGAAAAATTAGGGAACGTCTTTATCGTGAACTTGAGAGGAATTTGGCAATGAAAGTTGAAGATGGGGAAACAGCTGATACATTCATTATTAGTGGGAGGGGCACATTACACATAACCATACTAATTGAGAACATGTAGGTGTATATGGATCCTTAATACCTTATTTTCCCCAAGCTGGGTATGGTTAATTATAACAATATGTTCTTTTGCAACAAGCTATTTATTTTGAATATCTTATAATCAAAAGCAACCTTTGACAATGTCTTTGGCATTTTGATCTTGTAGGCGGAGGGAAGGATTTGAATTTATGGTAGGCCCACCAAAAGTTATAAACAAAAAAGTGAATGATAAATTGCTTGAACCCTATGAGGTACGATAGTATCCCCATCATCTTGGATTTCAATTAATGATTGCTGAATCTTATAAAGCGTAAAATGATGAGAAGCCAATGATGGTATATGTATCTTGTAATCTGAAACATTACTTCTCATATGCTAGAAATAATGAAACTCTATGCAGATTGCTATTGTTGAAGTACCGGAAACATATGTGGGTGCTGTTGTGGAGCTCTTGGGAAAACGCCGTGGTCAGATGCTTGATGTCCAAGCCACAGGGTTTGTCCTTTCTCACACTCTTTTATCTTTAATACAGACAAATTTTGGTAAATATTCCACATATAAACAACATGAAGTAGAACTTATAGCACCAAGCCAAGATGGAAGCCTTGCAATCTTTCTATGCAAAACTCTCATGTTGAAACCAGAAATTAACAGCAAAAAAACTTTAAATGTTTATTTTGCACATCTGCTAAAGTTAGCTTTTCTCTAGGTTGTCTACATGCCATCAATATTGGTACTGTTTTACATTGCTTTTCCTATACTGACATTTATTCTTATCTGTTTATATGCTAAAATGTTCTAGGATAAACAAGACCTTTGCTTTCACTTTGATTTGATGTTCACATGCTCACTACCATTTTGTGTTCAACAGCATGCTGTCTGCATTTTGGCTGTGCGCTAAACCATGCTTCTGAACACAAGTTTTTGTCACCTCTTGCAACCCTTGAAGATATTTCTTGTGCCACAGCAGATGTTTGAATAAAGTCTCTCTTTCCCAAGAACAAGATGCAATAGACCACAACATGATACCTACATTCATAGAATCTCAATAGACACTAGCTGAAGTGTCAGCTAGACTGTCACAGGTTACAAATATAGGCTTGCAACTCTGAAGTCCATGAGACACAACGACTCTAATTTTAAGAGGCTTTGGCAACTATCTTGCTCACACTGGGATACATTCTTGTCTTAATCAGTATGATCATCATGCCATGCAAATTAGAATATGCTTAACTGATTACTTTTTACGAATTCAATATTTTGTTTCCTGCTAAGGTCTGCCCTCACAGCAACATGCCTTGGTGTTTGCCAGGGAAATGGTCATATTCATACATATTTGGATACCTGTTCATCAATCATGTTGCATTCTTTCAGTAGTTTTAGATACCAGAGAAACAACACTATATCTCCTTCCAGACTATGGCTTGTCTTAAAGTTGACAATAAATATTAGAAGCACACACAAAGAGTTCTATGGGCCACTTCTTATGGTTAGTTTATTCCTAGGGCTGAAAGTAGAAATTGGAATTAATTTTAATATGGCCCTAGAGTCTCTCACAGATTTTGCCACCCTAGATAGCTTCTTCTTGACTACAACTTTGGCTGTCTCTTGTTTAATGATTGATGCATTAATTTGAGTGGATGATACTATAATTTTTCATTTTTATGTCCTTTTCCCATTCTTGAGGTCAAGTTGGTCCCCTTTGCATGTGGTTTTACTTTTATCTTCTTTCCTTGTCTTGGAGAGTTCTTAATGAGCCTTATTTAAATAAATTTGAAGATGGCTTAAATTCACTTGTGTAATGTCCCCATTTTACGACGTCCTCTTTTAGTTAGGGTTGATTTGGGTACACTTACTATTTTTAGTAAGTGCTATTTTTAGCTGGGGGTTTGGTACGGTGCTTCAGTCTTTGGTGAGCCTTCTCGGGCGTCGCAGTCTCTCTCTGGCTTATGTTTCAGGGTGCAATTTACTATTTTTAGGGCTTTCTAAAAATAGTAAGTCAGCTAGGGTTAGCCAGATCTGGTCAGGATGGGTCTTTGCAACACTTATTCATTCGATACAAATTTCTAAGGTTGAATCATTTGGAAAAAAATGAAAGAATGTTTTGAAAAGTGAGCTTAAATAAAGTACCTTATATTTTAGTGTTGAGGGGTCATAAGGAGACATTTTTGTACCGTGGTACCTAGTGCAATAACTTAAAAGTCTTTTTAAAAGAACTTCAGAGGTATTTTATATTGAGCTTAATTGGGAGACGCCTAAGGTGGATATGGAGATAATATTTAATAAAGCTAATGTGAAAATAAGACCTTAAATATTATCTTTTAAAGTTACTTAATCTTGGACGCCAAAGTGAGGAGAGTTTATAAAAAATTAAATTAAATCAAAAGGCTAAAGTTGGCGTGGGTTTTTGGGTTAGGGGTTTTTCCCCAACTTGTGGCTTCTCTTTTAATTCTCATTGGAGGTGTCATTTGGAGCTTATGATGTTTTGGATATGGTTGTGCATTTGCTTTGGAGCTTGGCTCTGGGGTTTTGGATTGACTTGCTGAGACGAAAACCTCTGTAGGGACACCTTTCTTCGTGTGTGAAAGACCACATAAGGAGAGGATATTAGAGGCTTCACTCAGGAGCTTCATTCGTGCTTCAAAGTTACAGATTTCAGAGTTTAGAGTTGAAGATATTCAATCATTTTTGAAGTGGATTGTTGGTTTTGGCTTGTTAAATCTTGGAATTGATTTTGGTGAAGATCTAACTCATTTTGGTGGAGATTTTAATGATTTCTAGGTATTAATAAATTTAGAGCCTGAACTCATGTTTCTGCCTGTATCTTTGAGAAGGAATTTTTATTTCAAATGGGTATTGTTTAGAAAGGATTCCCTCTTCATGGCGACCCTAAAGAGCACTTGAATGCATTTTTAGAGTGAGTATTTCAATTTATTAAGTGAATCGAACTTCTTTGACGGGGACGGCTTGGTGGGGGTGAGTTTCCAGACTTCAAAGGGCTGGTTGAGACTGTTAGAAAACTTGTCATTGATGTCATTGCTTGGTAGAAATTTTGTCATTGTATTGAGAAGAAACTTAATCAGTCGATCAAAATTGTAGATCAATAATGATGTTATGGAGCCCAGATTGAAGACAATTATGGACTTGGCCCCTCCAATTCTATCATGTGTTCTTCAGATGTAATTTGTATGGTATAGATGGATAAAAGAATACAGATCGAATGGACTTATCTACAACTCAGAGTTAATTGAATGAATAAATCTACAGATTAGAATAACAAATGCATCTACAGATCAGAGCTACGAATGGATATCATTTACAAATTAAAATCATTCTATGATGAATGCTATCAGATCAAAATTAGAAAACAGATAAATGTGTATCAGATTGAAGAAATTTGCACGTTTCAGCCTGAAGAAGATCGACAAATTTAGAGATGATGACCAGTTATGATTAGTTTGTGATTAATCGGGTTTCTACAGAAACACCTATGTAAAACTAATCTACAGAACGGGCCAGTAGAAAGTGATTAAATTTAAAAATAATTTAAAAATTCAAAAGACGTGTCCAAGGTGTCTCCAGCGTTTTCTTTTTAAAAAGGTATGAATCTTCAAAAATCAACATACGCTTCTCTTGAATCAAGTCGAAGCATGTTCCAGTGACACGTAAGAAGAGGTGTTCTTTTCTAAAAGGACGCGTGCTTTGAAACAGAGAAATAAGTCGGGTAAGATATGTTACCAAGGGTCGCACACCATTATGAATGGACGTATTCATGATCAAGATACGTGTCTCTTAAAATTTAGGAGTGTGTCTATTGTAAATGATATAGTTAATTTCTTCAAGAAATATGCGATTTTCTACATACATAAAATTAATTAGCAATAGTTATATCTGAAGAGACGAGTTTTTTTTTAAAGAGATGCATCATTTAAAATATGATTTTTTCTAAAGAGATGCGAATGAAATTAAACAGAAAAGGCAATGAAAAGGCACGTCTGGAAAGGTATGATTGAAATATGAAGAGGCAGAATTAAAAAGAGATTAGCCAATATTAAGGTAATGAAAAGGCACGTCTGGAAAGGTATGATTGAAATATGAAGAGGCAGAATTGTATTTGATGTGTTCTTCCATCAAGAGTTGCAATCCTTGAGCAAATTATATATTAGA
This sequence comes from Sequoia sempervirens, assembly GCA_007258455.2. NCBI lineage: Eukaryota > Viridiplantae > Streptophyta > Pinopsida > Cupressales > Cupressaceae > Sequoia > Sequoia sempervirens. Next base: position 21,365 of record VDFB02041899.1, read on the forward strand.
CATCTCATTCAAAGCTAGAGTTTGTGGTTGTAGTGTGTGAGCAGTTCAAGTCAGAGTTCCATCTTCTTGTGTAAGTCTAGGGTGATATTTTTCATCACATGAAGCAGATTGGAGGATAGGGACAGTGCAGATCTGATTGAAGGCAGTCATCTTACATCCATCAAGTCAAGGTTTGGTGCCTTGCATTAGGAGTTGGTGCTCCTTGTAGGCAGATGTCTACTAAATTCATAGAGGTCTAGGTGTTCCTTGTAGGCTTCATTCTACTAAATCATCTAGTTGTAAATCTGTAGGTTGGTGCCTACTTTGAAAAAATTATTATTTCAATAAAGTTGTGTTAACTTGGAAAAATTGATTCAAATAAAAAAGGGTTGATTGTAACAAGTTTAAAAAGATTAAGAAATAAAAAGTTTCATAATTGATTTACTGATTCACCCCCCCCTCTCAGTAAATCTTTTGTGCTCTTCAGAGACTGCATTGAAACGCCTCTGTTGACTGATCCTAGTGCGACCTGGGAATACTTGATAGCATTGGGAATAAGGCCTTTATCTGTTTCATCTCGTAGCTTTGAAGGGATTCTTAAACTGCTGCCAGGCGTAGTTCCAGGTCTGAAAGTGTTCCATTTCATGCTGCCGGCGCCCTTCTCTGGGAGATTTCTTCAAGTCTGGTTGGATTTGGTGTGGAGATACATTGCTTGGTTGGAGTTGTTGAGAGGTGATTATTTGGCATCTTGCTTAGGGCTTGCAGATATTAATTGCTGTGATTGGTAGAGACAAGGTTGAAGTTCATCATCTGTTGTATAGTCCTCATTATCCAGGTCTGAAACAAGTATTATTTCTGAGTTATTGTGTCTTTGAAATGACTGTATTGCTGTCATGTTTTCTGAATCAATAGAAGCTGAAAAGGTTCTCATATCCCATGCTAGTTTCATAGTATTCTTTCTGCATATATATGTTTTTTTAATTTGGCAAGTTCAAACTGCAATGGGCATTTAAAAACATAAGCAAACATCTCAGAAAACACTTGAATCAGCAGTTGGAAAAGACAAAACAAAATTTTTTTTTGGGGTTATCATTACAACTTGCTAGACCATTCCTCCAAATTTCTCCTGATTTTGTGCTTGTAGAGTTTCTTGCTTCTTCAATCATCATTCTAAATCAACAAGTGGACTTCTTGACTTCTTTTCCTGACTTCTTGAACTTCCACATTTGTTGGTCATATGTATCAAATTGTCAAATTCGGAGAAATATTTCTATAAATACTAAAAATCTCAAATGGAAAACCAAACATATTTTGGTATGTGAGGTGGCTGCAATTTGAATTTTACCCTGTTGTCTTTTCTAAAAATCTGAAGGAGCCACAATACCATGGTTATTATGGAACACATTTTCTTGTGGAAAGTAAGGTTTAAAAATGTTCCTTTACCATTTCAATTTTTTTGGAATCATGTAGTTGGTCTCAAACTCCTTAAATATTCATTTGTAACAACCACCCCTGATTTGTTTTATGAAATTGTTTGCTATCTGTAAGCTGATGTGTTTGTTTGATTCTTTGTTTCATAAGTTTGCACCATAATAAAGCTTCTTTCTCAAATAGAAACATTACAAATCATGATAACAAATAAGACCATTGAATTTTCTGATTTAAAATGTATTCTCAGACCTGTAACAGAGTATTGCAGGACTGCTAACCTTCGTATAACAGCAACTATGCTTTGCAAACTCGCAGCACAAGTCAGGTATGAAGGTCACCAACACACACAAGCATCCTCACGCCCAAGAACAGCAGCACGGAAGCCAAAATAGAGAGAGTACAGGTCTATACAACAGCAGACCTGCTCTTTCACATTCCCCCAAAATGAGTGTTCATCACTCAACGTGATGTTGTCACCTCATCGTGACGTTCACCATGGCTCTCCCAGAGGGTGAAAACACAAGTACAATATGTTGTCATGGAGTCACACACATGACATCCACCATGGCTCTCCCAGAGGGTGGACACAAGGGCTTTCACCTCAAATCTCTCTCAAAGAGAAATGCATTAACAAGGGCTGATACCTCAAATCTTTCTCGTAGAGAAATGCATTAACAAGGGCTGATACCTCAAATCTCTCTCGCAGAGAGAAATGCATTAACAAGGGCTGATACCTCAAATTCCTCCATCTCAGAGGAAAATGCATTAACAAGGGCTTTCACCTCAAATTTCTCTGTCTCAGAGGAAAATGCATTAACAAGGGCTTTCACCTCAAATTCCTCCGTCTCAGAGGAAAATGCATTAACAATAGATCTCCATGATGATGAAACTCCCTCTGAAGCTCCAAGTACTTGCATCAACCTTTTGACCTCCTCGTCCAAGGTTGCTTCTGAGGAATTGTCAAACTCCCTCTGAATGTAAATTCCTCCTCTTCGAAGAAACTGATCTCAAAGACAACTTGAATGGGTTCTTCCTCTTCGAGAGATGTCTTCAGCCACTAACTCAGTCCCATGGCTGCAAACTATGACTCCATGCTTGATCATTTCTCTAGTTGGCATGAGTTCCTTACAGGATGCCTCAAGCTCTTCTCTAGGCAATCTCTCATCAACCTCTTGCTCCTCGATCCTTCCTGGAAGCATTTAGAGAGAGATTACTAATAGTTTGAACTATCCAGAAGAAATATCAAAGCTAGAAGCATACAAGGTTCACTAGCATGAATTAATAACTACATAAAAATTCATGAAAGGTACAAGTATAAGATACTTATCTCTTTATGTTGGTACACCAATGAGCTAGACCTGTAGCTGTGTCTCATCTTCACCACCGTCACTCGATCTCACCCTCATGAAGTGGGAATATGAAACGACCGTTTATCAAGGATTGAAGACTCCATTTAAATAATAGCCAATTAATGCTAGCCTTCAAGAGGCACTCCTCGAGACTTCTTCAGAAAAGACATACAACCATGAATTCCAAAGGGCTTCACACATCGTGGATGGCAACAAAATAGATTATATATAACACCCTCGTTAGCTCAAAGAATTTCTGCACATCCAGAACTCAAAACAAGCAATAGAATAGTATCTAGAAAGTCACAGCTTCACATCAAGTGAAACTAGCCCAGAAGTTACTCACACTTCCATACAGCCCATGCCTAAAGAGGTGTCAATAAATATATAACATTCTCATATCAGTTTTAACAAAACATGACTACTACGCATCAAGACCCCTTTGAACAGCAACAAGACATTCACCCGCACTGCAGAAGATAAGTCAACACAAAATAGCATTGACTCCATCACTTTCTTTCCATGGCACTTGCACGCACAGACTCAAACAACTTTTGCCATGCCTACTAATCATGTCTAAGATTTACACTCTTAAAAAGCCTTCAAAACTCCACTGAGCCACAAGAGACTGTGTTCCTGATAGACCAAATCTGATCGGATCTTTTTGTAGACCCGCTCTTATACCATGTTAATGTTAGGATCAGATTTAATAGAAAGCAAAAAATGCAACACAATGATAGCAGATACCCTGGGAAAACCCTCCTCTTGAGGGAGGAAAACCCAACCTCAAATATATCTCTTATATATTGAAATGTCAACACAAATGTCTCCTTTACAAAGGCCAATATGAAGGCCAATAAGAGGCACCACAAACTGATGCAAGCACAGTAATACAATGATGTAATTTGCTGATGATAAGACTCAGCCTTATACAGAATCTCAAACTGCTCTTCTACAGTATTCACATCAAGAATATTGAGCTATCTTAAACAATGAATGACAACACCTCTCTTAGATGCAAAATACAGAATAATATATTTTCCCTTAAAGTCGATCTGCTACTACAGAAAAATAATTTGCTGTAAGTGTCTGCTATATGTAAACAAGGACTCATTACATGCATAAGAAGACGCACTAGAAGGGGAGTTACATTTGCTTAAATTAGAGATTCTCATGCATGTTAGTACGAAGATTCCTTTGCATGTTAAATGCATGTCAGTTACCTCTGCATTTCAGATGTCTATTTTAGGAGGAGTTACAAAGAAGATTCCCATGCAAGTCAGTTACATGTTGCATGCACCTTGCATGTTGACATTTACAGATTCTCCTGCAGTCGCTGCATGTCCACACATCAGATTCTCCTGCAGTTTGTCATTGCTGGAAGAATACGACTGACGCTGCCATAAACATCAACAGTTTCTTTGTCTAGTCTTCATTGTCATCATTCTAGCATTCGTTTGCATCAAGTCTCATGTCATTCTGACAAGTATTGAGTGAGTTGTGAGCATTTTAGTGGATTCTAGGGTTGCTGGTTATGCATATTAAGTTGCTGTTCTGTCATATCAGCTTGCGTAAAGTCTATCATTTGAGTTGGGTTTGGGTTGAAAGTCTTTGTGATCATTGAGGAGACATTATACTATATTGCAACATGGTTAGACTTTCTTATTCTATGTATTTGGTAGGCAAATCTCTAATTATTGTAAGCTGAACAGTAGTACTGTCAGCAATCTTACTTCTTCTCTTTATTTCATTGTAATACCCGCTGGATAAGTGGAAGAGGCTGGCTTGCCGCCTATCTTACTTTGAATATTGCATTGTAATACTTAGCATTTCTGTCATATGGTAGCTCCAATTCCATCTGGGGTTGGGAGGCACATTCTTGATGTCGAGTTACTTCAGCATAGTAGTTGGTAGGGATCCTCTGACCATATGTTCGTCCACCTTGGGCACATTCTTGGTTAGAGTTACTCTTTCAGCATTGCATTGAGATCCTCTGACCATATGCTCGCCATCATCTGGCGCATCCTTGGTTAGAGTTGAATTGAGCATCGCTTTTGGTTTTAGAGCTAACCTTAATGGGTTCTTGTTGTACTGGATTGTTCATTGTAAAAATTGGAAAAAATTAGTCCGGTTCATTACAGTTCCCTCTCACTCATAGAAGGTATGAGGTTGATTGCATGTACTTGTCATAGGCTGGCAAGAAAGATTTACTCTGTGTTAGAATATATTATATTCTTATATTATTAATGGTCAATATGATGTATTTAATAGATTAGATATTTTCTATCTGTTAGGTGGACATTTAATGTCTGTAGGTAGATATCATTAATATCTATAGTTGCTTGTAACTTCTTTATATTGTAACTTTTTGATGTTAATAGATGACTTTTTACCATTTACATGGTATCAGAGCCGTAAGGAAAACAACCCTAAAAAATTCGTGGGCCTCTCTATAGCCGTAATTCAAAGTTTTTTTGTCTCTAGGGTTTTTGGGCGTCATCCTCAAAATCGCGTTTTCTGTTTCTGAAGATTTCAGGGTCGCGTTTTTTTGCTAAGGACGCATCTTCAGATGCCTATTTGTCATAGACCTACGTGCGACCTCGTGTCTTCTGGTTATGGTGCGATTTTAAACGCGATTTTCAAGCATTTTTTGTTCAGACGCGCGCGTCATAGTTTCGTGGTTTTTTTTGTAATGGTTTTTCGTGGCTTCATTCCGTGATTTTCTTCTGTTTTTGGCCGCAAATTTCTTTCTTGCTGGTCGTGTTTTTTTGAAAACCCTTGAGTCGCGTTTTCTCTCTGCAAGTCACGCATTTTTCCTCATTCTGAAGACGTGTTTTTTGGGTTTCTTTCAAACACGATTTTACATAGTATCCTAGCCGCGCGGCTTTGCTCTCCTTTGGCGTGATTTGATGTCTTTGTTGGCCGTTTCTTTGTTGCTGATTGTTGGTCCGCATTTTGTCCTGAAGTTGGATGCAATTTTTGGTGGATTTTCAGATTTTTTTTTGCAATTTCTGCAGCTCTCATGGCTGCTTAGGGTTTCGTACCTTTGACTAGGGTTTTGACCCGTTTTTTCAAGTCAGAATTTTTTTTCAATTGTAGAATCCTTCTGGGTTTTTCGCGATCTCAACTAGGTTGTCGTTTGTTTTTTATGGGTACCTCATTTTCCGTGCCTCAAAATTTGTGCCATCAAAATTTTCTGGGTATTCCTAAATCCTTATGGGTTTTTA
>VDFB02041900.1:0-35435 GCA_007258455.2 Sequoia sempervirens
TTTGGAGAGATTCCCTAGAGTAGACGGAATGCTGCCATCTAATTTGCTTGAACTCAGATCAAGATATTGCAGTTTGGAAAGATTCCCTAGAGTAGATGGAATGCTGCCATTTAATATGTTTGAACTGAGAGAAAGATGCTCTAGATTGGAGAGGCCACTTAAAGAGGAGTGAATAAAACCTTCCAAATTGTTCCTAGAAAGATCAAGGTATAACAGAGTGAGAGCTCCAAGAAAAGTAGGAATCTTACCTTTAAATGAATTTTCTGAAAGATCCAACTGTCGAAGCCGTGAGAGATTTGCAAAGAAGGGAGGAATTTCTCCTGAAAGCCCACAAGTGCTCATGTAAAGATGCTCCAACCCTCTCAAATGTGGTATCCACTCACCCAACTTGTTGCTCTGCAAACCATCATTCCAAGAAAGGTCAAGGAATTTCAAGGTGGACATGTTACCCATCTCCCTTGGAATGGCACCTTGGAGATTATTGTCACCGATGTCCAAGTGCTCCAATTGCTGCAGTTTAGTCAACTCTCTTGGAATTCGACCAGTAAATTGACAACCATACAAGCTCAGATACTTCAATCTCCTTAGCTCTCCAATTTGTGGAGGGATGGAAAGAGAGTCGAAGTAATTCAAGCAGAGGTCCAAGTGCTCCAAATGCAGCAGTTGGAATAGTCCCCCTCGAATTTCACTCCATTGAATGATAGAGTAACTGAGATCCAAGGTGAGCACATGGCCAGTGTGTGGGTGGCAGCCCACTCCTTCCCAAGCGCAGCAGTTGAACCCTCTCCATGATTCCAACGGATCAAGCTGGTATTCTCTGTAATAAGTGAAGTCAATCCCTTGTTTGAAATCCAAAAGAGAATCTCGTTCCTCTTGTAAACATGCAGAGCAGCAAATAATAGATGGCAGCAGTAAGAACAACACCCAAATGCCCACACCCATTTTGATTGCCTTCCAAAAACAGAAAAAAAGCAATACTATTATACTTGTCAGTATGAGAAAACAGAATGAGTAGCAGACTTTGCAAATCCCAAAGGCTTCTCTTCCCCACTGATGAGATGGGTTTGCAAGGTGGGGCAGATTTTATAGCCCATTCAAAGTGCAATCCAGCGCAAATATGTGGAAAAACCCACCCACGAGATAGAAAATTTGAAGAAAAAGTTAAAAGAGGAGAAAGCCACGATCTTACAATTTTCCGAGTTGTCAATTCAATGGACATTAAAAGTCTTAACTTCATTTTCCATTTCGTGGTGACTAAGAAAATGTTTTGGTCAAGCACGGCATTTCTTTTGGACGCTACGAATTTTCTTAACTGCATTTCTTAACTGTCAAGCACGGCAGTGAGATATTGGTCAAACACGGCATATCTTATCACGGACATCAGACGCTAGAAAACAGGGAATAGTACAAAAAAAATAAATTGTTAAACACGGCATATCAATCTACGCATATTGGTCAAACACGGCATATCAATCTACGCATATTGGTCAAACACGGCATATCACGGGAATAATTTTGGCGCTAGCTTTAAGTACAAATGATATTTCTGCCCCACCAGCATTTAATTATAAAAAAAAATATAAATTGTTAAAAAAATTATCAAAAAATTTCAATAAAATCTTTTTATGAATATTTGATATTAAATACGAAAAAAATATATAAATTTCTTTCAAAGTAAATAATTTAATTATTATATAAATATATTTTTATGTATCATTTAAATTAATAAATTGATTTTGAATAAAAATCATAATTCTTAAAAAAAATTAATAATTTTTTTATTTTTATGTACTATAGATCAAGATTTTTTTATTTGTAAAACAAATATTGAATTTTGATACTCTTTATCAAACGATTAATATATCTTTGACTTATCTACCTCAATTGTCTATGGATCTAGTGCAAGATTTTCGCGAGGGTCGGAAATAGATTTATGTGGTGTTTAATAAATCAAAATTTGATGCTAATGAAATTTTATGAAAGTTAAAAAAAGGATTAGAGTTTTATGACTTTTCAATTTTTGAGACTATTTTTTAAGTGTGATTTTATTTAATTTAATAATATTTATATAATAAATATAATCAATTTAGATTAATTATTAATTATATTTTGAATATAATAAAAATAAAAAAATAAATATAGAAAAAATGTATTTAGTTTTGTAATCAAAGAATAAATGTAGGTTGGTATAATATTGAAATTTGAAAATTTGGAGATTAAGAAGAGATCATGACAATGTTTAACTTGTCTAGAAATCAAAATATTTTGCTTACACATTGTAAGTTTGTGCTTGCAAAATATGTGTGCTTGTAATTTTTGAATGCATTACAACATTTCAAGAGGTTTGAAATAAAATTGAGTACTAAGTTGTTTGAGGAAGAAAACAACTTATCTCATTCTCATTTGACAAAACTCAACATTCTTTGTTTGATTACTCATCTCAAAATTCACTTATTCTTCACAAGCACTTAATCCAACCATCCAAACTCACAAATCAGAGTTCCAAATTCTTGCATAACCTTCAAACACCTTAATCATCTTGAAAATGACTTATTCAAACAACTAAGTTCATTAAAACATTAGTTTATGACCACTTCTACCAAATTGTCCTCAAATGCATAACAATGACATTATTTGATCACAAACCCCAAACTTGGAATTTTAAGGCACAACCATTCAACTCTATGCTTGAGACATCTTCAGTTAAGTTAAAGTAACAAGATCAAACTCTTTACAAAGTCTTCCCTTTCAAATGACTCTTCTTTCCTTCATTGACTATCCTATCTCTAGTAGCACTCTTAATATATGCTATCAAAATTATCTTTTCAACTAGGGCTTTATTCCAAATTGTAAACAATTTTTTGGACATCCATTTGAATGTTTTAAAACATACCAAAAGGTCCACTCCAATTTCTTTTAAGAATAACATATAAACTAAACTATCCACGTGCCAAAATAGGCCTAATTAGGTCATTACACACATAGGGCTTATTGATTCTATATAGTCCAGTCCCAATTTCTCTTGGTAAATGATTCAAAAGTTTGTATCCTAACTTGTTTAAGCTTAATATACCACTATATGCCCATTTCTTTAAGCAACTTATCAAACCCTAGATCATATTCCTCCAAACTACTCTGTTACATACTATTATACAAGAATTATAGTCAAAACCTTGATTCTTTCACACCTTAACCTTGTGCTTTTGACCAAAAACCATTAGAATATGGAAGAAGATGCATATAAGAATAATCTCACAAAGAATCAAAAGATTCCACTAGTAAATCAAGGAGAAACATAATTATTTTTAGTCATTGTTACCCTAATAGAGCGTTTTAATTGTATATGGATAAATTCAAATAACTTACACAAAAATTAATCAATTTGCATGAAACAAGAAACATATGGAAGGTGATTGATTAGTCTATCACTTAAAAAAATTCAACTATGTCTTCCTGCCTATATAGGGTGATACCATGCAAGAAAACCATAGATTTCTGAAGGAAAATACACATAAACAATACTCTTTATTATTCAAATTCAACCCTACAAACTCACAAGTTCACAAATGGTTACAATGACTTTTTAAAGGCAATACAACATGTCTTTTCAGTTTCAATTTCCTTGTACCGACCTAGAACACAAATGACCCTTCACCTTCCTAGTTTGCATCACTTTTGCAATTTGACAACTTTTCTCCTTTTTTGTAATTTAACACAAAACAATAAACTTTGACCCTCCTAATGACTTCACTAAATGGAAAATGACTCTTCTAACCTTTTTACAAGGTAAAGACATCAAAATTGCATTAGATTACAAATTTTCTTCAATGAAGCATGAGGTTGCCTTGATGCTCCTGCATCATTCTCCCATCCAAAATAATTTCAAGTCCACTTGAATTTGAAGTTGTCAACAAATCTGCACTCTTTGTATGCTCTATCATTGATTCATCTTGAAACAACTCCATTTTCACCTTTGGTTTGAACTTTTCCATGCAAATCAATCCTCTATCTTGATTTCCAACTGAAATCAGATTCATTGTGCTTTGGTGCATCTTAGCATATTGTTTCTCCATTTTTCTTTTGATTGTTTCCTATCCAAAACATTAGCACAATAAAGAAATGACACATTAGTCTTAACACAATACCTCCATATTTCTTCATCTCTTTGTAGGTTTCCAAGATCAACTCATCCTTAATCATCTATTCTTCCCATCTTGACACCATCTCAATATCTCCTTCCTCTGAAATTAGGTCCTTTGTCTCTATTCCTCCTTCATCTTTATGCTTGGGATCAACTGCCATGTCTTTGTCTTCTTCAAATTCTTCTTCAGCATCTTGAAACTCTTCTTCTTCTTTCTCTTTTATCTTCATTTGTCTTCTTTTTCTTTTTGCTATCTTCTTAATGGGCCATACCATTTTCCTCTTCATGGTCAAGTGCCAACTAAATGCTTTTCTATACAACTATTCCATCTTTGTTTGGAATTCAACTCTATTCTTTCAATGGCTTGCTTCAAGTTAGCTATCTCTTTGTCAAAATTTTCTTGTCTCTTTCTATATTTTCTTTGTTCCCTTTCCTACAAACATCTTCTTAACATTTCCATTTTTTTTCTTCAAGCAAGCTTCTTCTTGCTTCCACTTTCTCTCAACTTTCTCTACCTTCTCTTCACAGCAACCAGGTTCTTCTTAACCTACACAAACCACAACACACAAACATAAAACCACAAACTCTCTTTTCCCAGAGCCTTCTAGCTCTTATACCACTCTGATGCAATGCTAGAGGAAAAAAAAACTTATCTCATTCTCATTTGACAAAAATCAACATTCTTTGTCTAATTACTCATCTCAAAATTCACTTATTCTTCATAAGCACTTAATCCAACCATCCAAACCCATAAATCAGAGTTCTAAATTCTTGCATAACCTTCAAACACCTTGATTATCTTGAAAATGGCTGATTAAAAGAACTAAGTTCCTTAAAACATCAGTTTATGACCACTTCTACCAAACTATCCTCAAATGCATAACAATTTTACTATTTGATCACAAACCCCAAACTTGGACTTTTAAGGAACAACCATTCAAGTCTATGCTTGAGACATCTTTAGTTAAGTTAAAGTAACAATATCAAACTCTTTACAAAGTCTACCCTTTCAAATGATTCATCTTTCCTTCATTGACTGTCCTATCTCTAGTAGCACTCTTAATATATACTATCAGAATTATCTTTTCAACTAGGGCTCTATTCTAGATTGTAAACAGTGTTTTGGACATCCATTTGAATGTTTTAAAACATACCAAAAGGTCCACACCAGTTTCTTTGAAGAATAGTATATAAACTAGACTATCCACGTGCCAAAATAGACCTAATTAGGTCATTACACACATAGGGATTATTGATTCTATATACTCCAGTCCCAATTTCTCTTGGTAAATGATTCAAATTTTTGTATCCTAACTTTTTAAAGCTTAATATACCATTGTATTTCCATTTCTTTAGGAAATTTATCAAACCCTAGATTATATTCCTCCTAACTACTTTGTTATAGATTGTTATTCAAGAATTATAGTCAAAACCTTGATTCTTTCACACCTTAACCTTGTGCTTTTGACCCAAAACCATTAGAATATAGAAGAAAATGCATATCAGAATAATCTAACAAAGAATCAGAAGATTCCATTGGTAAATCAAGGAGAAACATAATTATTTTCAGTCACTGTTGCCCTAATAGAGGGTTTTAACTATTTATGGAAAAATTCAAATAACTTACACAAAAATTGATCAATTTGCATGAAACAAGAAACATGTGGAAAGTGATTGATTATTCTATCACTTTCAAACATTCAACCATGTCTTCCTGCCTGTACAGGGCCATACCATGCAAGAAAACCACATATTTCTAAAGGAAAATACACAAACAATGCTCTTTATTATTCAAATTCAACCCTACAATCACCCATGAGCTAACAAATGGTTACAAAGCCTTTTTAAAGGAAATACAACATGTCTTTTTAGTTTCAATTGCCTTATATCGACCTAGAACACAAATGACCGTTCACCAAGGTCCTAGTTTGCATCATTTTTGCAATTTGACAACTTTGAAATTTGTATGATAAATTTTCTCCTTTTTTGTAATTTAACACAAAAACAATAAACTTTCACCCTCCTAATGACTTCAATAAATAGAAGTGACTCTTCTAATCATTTAACAAGGTAAAGACATCAAAATTGCGTCATATTACAAATTTTCTTCAATGAAGCATGAGGTTTCCATGATGCTCTGCATCATAAATTTGAGCGTATTTTTGGAATGTTTTTTATTAGGGGAAAAATAGGTTTTGAAAGGACCTGAAACCCCATCACAACAAATATTGATGATAAGAAAAAAATGAAAACCATCAACAGCCTAATAATCAGTACCCATGAAAAGAAAAATAGGATTAATTAAGCTACATGAAATAGGTTTGGAAGGGAATTTAAACCCTTTTACAACTAAGTTTTAGTAAGGAACTTAAACCCTTAACTATGCTTAAACATAACATGAATCATCCATGCATCAACAAACCAACTATTTAGTACAACCAATGTTGATCCAAAGAAAACAGTGAACTTCATAGTGTAGAACACCAACAAATCCTTGATTCTCAAAAGATCTAGCAAATCAAAAGTCCCCACCTCAATAGGGGTTTTGGAGAGAAAAAAAAAACATTGCAAAGCATTAAATTTCTTGTAGCACCAACTCACCTGATTAGCCAACCCAACCTCCACCTCTAAAGGAGAGGACCTGCCTTTATAGGAGAGGATGATATGGTACCCCTTACTCTGAAAAGCACATCTCTCTATCCCACACAAGGTCCACCTCAATAGGAACTAGCATAAGGGAAAATACCTTTCCGCCAACACTACAACTTCCATCTCCACCTAAGAGAGGGCCCCACCTCAGTAGGAGTAGTCTAAACCTTTATAGAAGACAATAAATGAAGATCATGGTGGTAACCAGCTTCAAAAGGAAGGGTAAACACATCATCCCATGGAAACTCGAGCTTCTGGAACATGAAAGAAAAATATAATAGGCCAACCAACAAAAAAGAAACAGAGATAGAAGTAGCCTCCACTCCCTTAATCAACAACAACAGGAACCTACTGACCTTCCAAAACCAACCCTAAAGCTAATAAACCATTATCATTTCATTTCTCATGAGGTTAAGAAAAAATCTCTTTAAAAGCAAGAACACCAGGGTCATCAAAGATAATAACCCATCCAACAGTAGGAAACCATCAAGAAAACAACCCCCATAAGAAAAATAATCAACACAAACCATAAGGGGTTAAAAACTAAGAACTAGAGGCAGAGAAGTTCACAACACATTGAGAATAGACAAACCCAACACACCAAAGGGCTTCCCATCATCCACAAAAGGAGCTTCACAAACAGCCACCGCTCCAAGCAAGAGTACACCATCAGCCACCAGCAAGCCACCACATCTCAAACCCTACCTCCCAACAAAGAAGAAACAACATGGACCACAACAACAAATCCAACCTTTTTAGGGGGTAACAAACTGTTGGAATATGTTTTCATTGATGTCAAAGGGGGATCAAAGGAGAAGTGGAGCTGATCCTATGTAGAAGCATAGAATGTTGTCATTGATGTCAAAGAGGTGGATCAAAAGGGTGTAATACGTAATCCTAAGAGAGAGTTGTTTGTCAATTTTCATTAATGTTAAGGCAATATCAGGTGTGAGATGAAGTGACCATGTAAGGAAGAAGAATGTGTAGATGCAACATAGATTTCATGAAGGTATTAGAAAGGTGATGAGTTAGGTCATGCAAAGAAGATAAGTTTGAATTGAAGTGGAGTGCATGATGACATAAAATGTTCATCAAATATGTATGGTTCAATTTATGGATACATTGGTACAGTGGTTGGTGAAAGTTGAATATTTCTATAAATATTACAAAATTGCCTATATGTTGTACATTATTGTCATACAATATTTACACTGTGTTGCAAAATGTTTTATTGATGACTCAAAAGAAAAATCTAGGGAAAATTTGATATGGGTTTTTTGAGAGCATTCCAGTGATGTACTCTGTAGGTCCAGAAAGTGATGGATGCACCCAAAATTGAATTATATTCACCTTTAGGCGTTTTAGGGTTTATCAGTTAAACCTTAAGTTGTTGTAGTCATAGCAGCCAATATGTTCTTCTATTTTGGCATTTACTATCAACAACAGGTGATCGGTCACATAAGTTGCAACTTATGTCATTCATCCCATGGAGTTGACCGACCCCTCTACCTAGCACTTCAAGGTTTTACATCTTCTTCAGATTGGTGGAACAATAGTGTACAGACAGGAGTCTGGGAGGACTCTCTTAATGCTTCTTCTCTTTCTATTTATGGGTTTGATAATGTTGGTCAGCATTCCCTAGGCATGATAGTATTTCCTTTGAGGTTGGGACCTATTACCATAGCCACCCTTGTATATGTTATGTCAAAAAAATTACCATATAACCTTCTTCTTGGTAGACCATGGATTCATGCTATGTGTATACTCCCATCTACCTTGCATAAATCTATTAAGTTCATTTGCAATAATTGAGTAATCACATTCAAGGCTGACCCTGAGGCTATGCATTTATGTGAGATGGTAGCTTCCGATCAAGTTGCGGTTGTTCCTACTCTTATCCCTTCAGTGTCTTCCAATGTGTCAATGTTTACTCCAGTAGTACCTTCTACAAAGGATACTCTTGAGAAAGATGTCCCTAGAGAAGATCCTTCTAAAGAAAGAAATCCTAAGCCGGCTCCTTCTACCTCTTTTCAAGGAAATACATGTCTTGGTGATGATTGGGGTTCTTTAGAGTTCACAAAATCCTTCATTATAAAATATAAAGTCAACCTGATCCACTTAAGCCTTCCAATAACGTCATCCAAACTTGATATCAAAGATGATTATTCTTCTACATCGCGGGATAATGTGAACACAAATTGTAATGTTTTTAATGTTGATCCTCCTTCTAAGGAAGATGATCACACTTTTTTTAAAGTGGTTAATGTTAGAAATCCTATCAAGAAGGTTGATGGTGATCCCATAGATAAGTATAATCCCCATTGCTAGAATAATGCTCTCTATGAAGATCCTCCTTTTCAATATTTGAAAACACATTATGGCCCTGGATTTAAGCTTGTCACTAAATATGGCTATGGGCATAAAGGTCGTGGACATAACAAACAAGGAATTCATGTCCCTATAGAATGTGTACCTTGTAAATGTAATTTGGGACTTGGTTGCTCGGATGAATGATCTAAATGGAAACCATGGTTGAATTACATGAATTCTACTCAATCTTGTTCTCTTGAGTTGATTCATCCTCCATTATCTAATGTCTTCATGTCTTCTTCTTATGAGCAGTCAAACTTTTCTCCACACTGCACAATTTTTTTTGCACCACGCTAGCATCTTGTGACATTCTGATGTTTAAATAGTCATTTCTGAGCATGTTTTCCACTTTCCAACTCCTTTTCTTAGTGGTAACGGCTCGAGACACCTTGTAATAGCTCAAGAAGCTTCTTTTCACTCTTTAAAAGCTATATTTTAAATTCATTTGGTCTTCTTCTTGATCTCTCCCTCTTGGACATACTCTCTGTCTCTTGCTATCTTGCTTGCACAACTCTTTATAACTTGCTACAACAACACTCTCAAGCTCTTACAACACTCTTTACAACTCTCATTGCTCTTGCAATTTTATCTCTCTTTGGATTCCCTAAGAATTACAGCTAATATCTCTCTTACCTTGTGCTTGTGAGCATCCTAGGATTTCACACATCCCCTATCAATTGCATCTTTATCTCCTGATACAGGTTCCCCTTCTTGAGCAAGGATTGCTTTTATCACATCATATTTTCTTACATTGTTCACTTTCTCTATCTATCTGGCTATCTATGGAGGTGGGAAAACCAAAATGAGGGTTTGACTAAGGAAAACCCCTATACAACCCCAACACTTTCTCTCAATCTTACATGTGCATGTATTGAAGATATTCATGTGTTAGAGGCTTCATTATTTGGGCTGTTGTGATAATTTTTCTTTCTCTATCCTCTTTAGTTCTATCCTTTACTTTATTCTAATTATGTTGTATTGTATTAATTTCTTGCATTTTGGAAGTTCTTAGTAATTAGATTGCTAGTAGCCACTTTGTTGTTTTATGTGACATTCTTACTTTTTGTTCTATACAAGACACCAATGCTATCGTCCTTTGGCTAAAAAATTTCTTGTTTTTCCAGAAAGCCTTTGTGACCTACTCTTTTTTATTATAAAACTCTTGCATTGTTCCTTGAGGTAGTTTAGGGTAGTTCACCCTCTGGGATTCTCTTGAGAATAAAGAGACTCATGAGTAGTGAATCCCCCTTCTCTACACTTCCTGTAGCAACCAATGTTATGATCCTTTTCTAAACTCTCAACCACCATCTTGAAATATAATATTATATCCTTTGCTACACATTTTTCCTACACTTAGAAGATTATGTCGAAGACCCTTAACATAAAGAACATCATTTGTATTATGATTTCCATCAAAATTGATTGAACCTTTTCCACATATCTTAGCAAATGTATCATCACCAAACTTAACAAGACCACCTTTAAACTTCTCATGTTTAACAAACTTACTCTTATCACCTTTCATGTGATTTGAGCATCTGTTGCCAATAATTCAGTAGTTTTTTCCTCTTTGGCATGAAAAATAGTCACCATGGTTCCATTATGGCCTACTTCCATAGAAAATTCCTTCATACATCTCTCAGAGTTAGCATAATTAGTTCCAAATTTTAGAGCCATGAACAATTATTCATCTTTTTCATCATCTGGGTAATCAGATTCATCATCAGATATATCAACATCTTCTTTAACATAATAACTTTCCTTAATTGATTTAACTCTATTCTCCTTAAGTTTATTATTTGAAGCTCTGAATGGACATCTTGAAGCATAATGGCCTATCTTTCCACAATTGAAACATTTGAAAGGTAACTTACCTCTATATTTTCTAGTGCCCTTTTTCAATCTCCTCACAAATTTTGCTTCTAACTCATCAAAATCATTTTGATTATATTCTTCATTCTTCTATGCTTTGGAAAATTTTAAAGTAGTCTATTTTCTTGAATCACTTGGACCAAACTCTCTTAATTCAAAAGTAGTAAAAGCACCAAACAAATGATCTCTAGAATAATGATCTAAATTATGAGCTTCTTCTATAGTAGAAACCTTAAGACTATAATATTTAGGATGAGTTCTTAATACCTTCTTTACCACCTCATCTTCTTCAATTTTTCCACCAAGGCCTCTAATAGAATCGACAACTTTGTCCACTCTATGCATATAACCTATAATATCTTCATCTTCTTTCATCCTGTGGGTTCCAATCTTAGTCTTTAGATTTTGCATCTTTGCTTGCTTGACCTTATCATCTCCTTCATAAACATTTCCATCTTCTTCAAAATTTGTTTAGCAAATTTGTAGCTCATAACCTTCACAAGTTTTGAATTAGAGAGACCACTCAAGAGAGCATACCTTTCTTTATCATTGTTCTCATAAGCCTTGAACTCATCATTAGTTGATGATCCATTAGTAGGAATTGTATATCCATCTTCAATTTAATTATAAACTCCAAGCCCTATGGAAACAAGAAAACCTTCCATCCTGGTCTTCCAAAATGCATAATTGTATCCATCAAATAGAGGAGCCACATTTTTGTGTGCCATCGAATCTAACTCAAGTGGTTAAGCTTTCTTCTAAGGAACCTTGCTCTGATACCAATTGTTGAATGCACAAGACAAATAATAGGGGATGAATCCTCATTAAATTTAGATCTATATTGATAGGGACAGGGTTGGATTGAATCAATCACTGACTCAATGCTCCGGGTCTCACCTTTGATAACCCCTTGGTGTCACTCTCTCCACCACTCAACCTGTAGGTCCTATGCTATTTAGGTGCCCCTGGTTCTTCTGCCAACCCTGCTATCATTTACAATGTCTCAACCAACCAAATCTTGGTGCTCTTCCTCTTGTTCACTCACTAGCCCTTATTCTCCCTAAAGACTAGTTGGTACTCCAAATGCTTCCCAACTTGATGCAGGGGTGTATAAAGATTCCATGGCTTCAAAAACCATCTTACAAAGGTTCCTGATCAACCTCCATTCATCAATTCTCCATCGCTATCTCAAAACCCTAGTCTAGGGTTTGGGAAGGGCTACTAGGCTTGAGCCCCTTTTAGGCCTCCTTACCCAAGAAAATAGGTTAACACTCCTCTCTTTCAATAGATTATGCCAAACTCTCTTATGACACCCTATCTCATTTTCCAAACTCTTGAATATTTTCAGGTTCTTGGACCCTCACTGACCGTACACAGGTGAAACCCTGATCTTGCAAGAACTAGGGCTTTTCTTGATCATTTCTTGGACTGTTTGCTTCTTCCAGCCTCAAATGCATTGATAAAGATTTAGTATTCTTTCCCAAACCTTCTCAAGGCTTCCTGCATTCATCACACACCTTGCATTGCTAAGCATTCAGCACCCCTGCCACGTTAGGACTATGCATTGACTGTCTTTTCCAAGCCGAGCACTAATAGTCTCACCTAGGAAAGACTTTAAGCATGCTCTCAGAAATCCTAATGTTTCCTACCACTAAAATATGTATAGAGATGGAGCCTGGCCACATTCCCAACAAGTCCATGCTTACTGGTATGGAAGGAATGCAGCCTAAAACCCCATTTTTACCAGACTTACAGTCAAAACAGCAAATAAAGAAAAACAAAGAATTTACAAAAATGGAAGGAAGCGATAAACTAATTATCTATTTAGCCACAAGAATGCTTCAAAAGACTTCTCTACATGTTAAAAAAACCAATGAGATGCCTTGTTCAACTCATCTAACCGCTGTCACACAAAACAAGAATAGAAAACAAAATTTCCACACACAAAATCACTGTATTTTTATTGTCCTGATATAACTTCACATGCTCCTCCTTCTTCCAACCCTGAAATAGGTTGAAAGTTATCATTAAATATGCTTGGAAACAGTTAGGTTTCCTTTTTCGAGCCTAGGAACGTCCAAAAGATGAGTGTTGAAAAACACAGTGTGTATTTCAACCTTGGTCTATTGTTTGGAAAACAACCAAAACATATGCTTCCAAAACCTATTCAACTTCACCACTTCTAAGATAAGGAGAAAAGGTCATCAACCACAAATGAGATGGTCCACAATACCTTACACAACAAAATTAAACTTTAACCAAAAACTTCAAAAAAAACTTAAACCTTGCCAGGTGCTCCAACTTTGCCAGGTGCTCCTGCACCATTCTCCCCCTCTCTGCCCAAAAAACTAAGGAGAGGAAGGAGGGACCAATGCCAGGTCAATTCCAAGTTTCTTGAACTGGTCTTCCTATATCCAAGTGGCTTTTGATTCTGGTTTGTTCTTCCACTTGATAAGGTGCTCCATGTACACCTTGTGTCTTGTAGCTTTCTGCACTCTTGACTATAAGACCTCTGCCTAAAGCTTGTCTTGTTGAGGAAGGGTGACATTACTGATGTCTTTGAAGATTTCCTTGCTATTTTGATCCTCATCATTCACTGATCCCTTGTACTTGATTAAATCAGCAACATTGAAAACTGGAGAAATGCCCAAGTCGGATTGTAATTCTACCTTATATATTCATTCTTGCCATATTTGGCTAACACCTTACATGGACCCACTCTTTTCATTTGTAACTTGGTTGCCACTCCTTTTTGCAATCTGGATTTTTTGAGGTGGACCATAACATAGTCCCCAACTGCAAATTGTACATCCTTCCTTGACAAATCAACATTCTCCTTCAACTTTTGGGTTGCTGTTGTGACTGTCTTCTTGACCTGCTCATGTATCTCTTTCATGTTTTGAGTGAAGTCCTCTACATGTCCACTCATGTTCTCCATTGATCTAAGGTCTCTAAGTTCACAAATACCTCTTGGGTGCATCCCATACACCACTTCAAATGGACTTTTTCCTGTAGTTCTATTAACACTGTCATTGTAGGCATATTCAGCTTGGGAGATCACCATATCCCATGTTTGTCCATATTCTTTAGTCAAGCACCTCAGAAGATTACCTAACACTCTGTTAACCACCTCTGTTTGACCATCGGTCTAAGGATGGTAAGCTGATCCAAAAGATAGGTTTGTACCCAATCTGCTCCATAGAGTCTTCCAAAAATGACTCATGAACTTCACATCTCTGTCAGAAACAATGCTTAGAGGCAAGCCATGGATTCTTACAACCTCCTTGAAGAAAAGATGAGCTATGTAGCTTGCATCATGAGTAGTTTTGCAAGGAATGAAGTGACTCATCTTGCTAAATCTGTCCACTACCACATAAACACTATCAAAACCAATCTTGGTCTTAGGAGAAGACCTACCACAAAATCATGCTCACATGCTCCCATGGTCTGTTAGAATGGGTAGGGGTTGATACAAACTAGGCCTTCAGCTCCCCATTAGCTTTCATGCATACAACACACTATTCCACATACTTTCGACATCTCTTGCTAACAGGCCAATAATAGAACCTTTGAACTAGCTCTAAAAGTTTATTAATACCATAATTCCCCTAAGACTACCATTGTACTTTTCTTGAATCATATTTTCCTCCTCATTGATCCTCTTGGAACACATAATTGATTACCCTTAAATAACAGTCCATTTTGTAGTGTATACTTAGAATATTTACTATGAAAATGATTCTCAAAATCGAGAGCATACCTTGTAGGCTTGAGAAGTCTTCATCACTCACCATAGAGGTCTTTGAAACACTCTATTCCAATGCTCTTCAGCTGTATTTCTTGCACTGTCAGCATTCTTCTGCTTAATGCATCTACCACCTTATTCATTTGTCCCTTTTTGTGCTTGATAGTGAATGTGAAAGCTTGGATGTATTCCATCCATTTCAAATGTCTATTACTCAGCTTCTCTTGGGTGTTGATGTAACTAAGTGCCTGGTTATCAGTAAAAACCACAAACTCTTTTGGGTAACAAATAATGCCTCCACTTCCTAAGGGTGCCTCAAAGCATATAATTCTGGGTCCTTAGGTATTTTGTTTGCAGGCTTCATTGGGCTTTCTTTAAAGAAGGCCCTAGGGCCTACCTTCTTGACTAAGTACTCCTACCGCTACTCCACTTGCATCACACTCAACTGTGAATAACTTGTCAAAACTAGGCAATAACAAAATTGGTTGAGTTGCCACTTCTTGTTTCAGTTTTTCAAACCCTTTATCAGCCTCTTGAGTCCATTTAAACTTTGTTTTTAGACCACATTTTATAGTATCTAGGACTGATGCACATATACCACTAAAATTCCTTATGAACTTTCTATAAAACTAAGCTAAACCATGAAAACTCCTTACCTCTGTTGCTGTGGTTGGTGTAGGCCAGTTTAGGATGGCTTCCACCTTGCTTGGATCCATCTTCAACATTCCTTGGGATACTACAAAGCCTAGATACACAAGTTCTTGTTTGAAGAACTCACACTTCTCAAGGTTGATTGCCAACTGCTCTTCTTGCAACCTTTTAAGTACCATCTCCACATGCTTCAAATGTTCTTCTGCTGTCTTACTAAAAATCAGTATGTCATCAAGATAGACTACTACAAAGATTCCTGTGAAATCCTTAAGCACTTCATTCATTAGTCTCATGAACATGCTAGGGGCATTTGAGAGGCCAAATGGCATCACTTTCCACTCATATAGGCCATCATTTGTCTTAAAAGCTATCTTCCACTCATCACCTTCCTTAATTCTAATCTGATGGTAGCCACTCTTGAGATCCAACTTGGTGTAATATTGTGCTCCTCCAAGGCAATCCATTAAATCTTCTATTCTAGGGATAGGGAATCTATATCTGATTGTAATCTTATTGATTGCTCTAGAATTAGTACAAAGTATCCACTTACCTCCTTTCTTAGTTGCCAAAACCACTGAGACTACACATGGGATGATGCTCTTTTGAATCATACCTTGACTCAACAATTCTTCCACTTGCCTAGCCACCTCTAGGTTCTGCTTAGGAGTGAGCTTGTATGCTGCTTTGTTAGGAAATGAGGCTCCAGGTATGAAGTCAATTTGATGACTTATTTCTCTCTTTGGTGGTAGAGTTGCAGGTGTACCATCACTGACTATACTCTTGTATCTATCAAGCAATTTTTGGACTACTTCTGGTAAGACTGTCCCTTCAGCCTTTTCTTCCTCTTTGGATTGCATCATGATCACATATCCTTCATTCCCTTGGTGTAGGTCCTTAAGGAACTCCTTGCCACTGCTCAACATGATGTTAGGTACCTTTGACTGTCCCTCATCTTCCTCTATCAATTACTGTAGCTTGAAGGTTCTTCCATCCTTCTTGAATGAGATGGTGTTCTCTTTCCCATCATAAATGGCACTTCTATCATATTGCCATGGTCTGCCCAGTAGAAGATGACATGCATACATGGGTAATACATCACAAACCAGCTTGTCTTTATAGCCTCCAATTGAAAATTCCACCATTACTTGCTCATTAACTAAGACACTCTGCCCTTTATTTAGCCATGTGACCTTGTAGGGGTTAGTATGAGGTACCTTCTACAATTTCAGTTTAGTTACTACCTCCTTTGAGATTATATTGTCTGTTGAACCTGAATCTACAATGACTTTGCACACTTTCCCAAGCATCTTGCACCTTACTCTAAAAAGAGTTCTTCTTTGCTTAGGTTCCTCCTTGACTGGTTGTCTGATCAGCACTCTGTTAAACATCAGACTCTCTCCAATTTCAGATTCTATATGACTGATCTCAGTTGCCTTAGGACTCATGGTGTCCTCTTGTGCATAATCCACTCGTTTCTCATTGCTAGAAGAGGGTGCTTTCTCCGGGCACCTATAAGCTGGATGACCCATTTGATTGCAATGGTAACACTTCATGTTTGCAAAGTAAGAATTACTCCTACCTGCTCCTCTTCCTCTGTTAAATCCTCCTCTTGAAGATATTTCACCTCCATGCTCAGTTAGTTTTGATTCTCCTTGGTTTCTTTGGTCACTACCTCTTCCTTGGTAGCGACCATGCTGTCCTCTTTGATCTCTTTGATCTCTGCCTTTGCCTCTGCCCTTAGAAGACTGATCATGCTTCCTTTTGTTCCTTTCTTCAATCTTTATAGCCAACTGATAACATTGGTGGACTGTCTTGGCACTGAGTAAAGCCATCTCTTCCTGAATGTTCCACTTCAAGCCATTAAGGTACCTAGCCACTTTTAGGCTCTTATCCTCTGTCACATTTGATCTCAAGCAAAGCTTCTGAAACTCTTCAGTATAGGTGTTGACATCTTGGTCTTTCTGCCTTAGACTCTGCCTCTTCTTGTGTAGCTGGATCTCATAATCATCTGGCATATAGGCTTCCTTTACCTTAGCAACCATTCCTTTCCAAGTTGATATGGGTTGTTTTCCTTCTTTCTCCCTTTCAGTCTGAACAAACTTCCACCATGTCAAAGCTGATCCTGTCAACCTTGATTTAGCAACCTTCACTTTTTGTGCTTCAGTGACTCCATCACATTCAAAGTGGTTCTCCATGCCATCTATCCAATCCATGACCAAATCGGGATCCATCTTTCCACTGAATAGTTGTATGCCCTCAAGTCCTTTTCCACTCAAGGCTTTCAATGCCTTCAAGAAAGGCTCCTCCTCCAAAATAGGGTCAGGTTCAGGGACCTTGTCTTCCTCTACAACCTCTTCTTCCTTTGGCACCATTCCTTCCAACCTTGCAT
This sequence comes from Sequoia sempervirens, assembly GCA_007258455.2. Lineage (NCBI taxonomy): Eukaryota > Viridiplantae > Streptophyta > Pinopsida > Cupressales > Cupressaceae > Sequoia > Sequoia sempervirens. The sequence continues at coordinate 17,818 of VDFB02041900.1, forward strand.
TGTTCAATGCTTTCTCAAGTTGCTCTATTCTTTCTTTTAAGGACTTGTTGTCCTCTTCTTGTTATTCAACCCTCTTGGCTAATTGTGCATTTTTCACCATGGCGGAAGTTTCACTTGACTCAACTTCTGACATATAAGCTACTTTCCCAAATCTTTTGCAAGCTCTGATACCAATCTGATAGGGACAGGGTTGGATTGAATCAATCACTGACTCAATGCTCCGGGTCTCACCTTTGATAACACCTTGGTGTCACTCTCTCCACCACTCAACTTTTAGGTCCTATGCTATTTAGGCACCCCTATTTCTTCTGCCAACCCTTCTATCATTTACAATGTCTCAACCAACCAAATCTTGGTGCTCTTCCTCTTGTTCACTCACTAGCCCTTATTCTCCCTAAAGACTAGTTGGTACTCCAAACGCTTCCCAACTTGATGCAGGGGTGTATAAAGATTCCATGGCTTCAAAAACCATCTTACAAAGGTTCCTGATCAACCTCCATTCATCAGTTCTCCATCGCTATCTCAAAACCCTAGTCTAGGGTTTGGGAAGGGCTACTAGGCTTGAGCCCCTTTTAGGCCTCCTTACCCAAGAAAATAGGTTAACACTCCTCTCTTTCAATAGATTATGCCAAACTCTCTTATGACACCCTATCTCATTTTCCAAACTCTTGAATATTTTCAGGTTCTTGGACCCTCACTGATCGTACATAGGTGAAACCCTGATCTTGCAAGAACTAGGGCTTTTCTTGATCATTTCTTGGACTATTTGCTTCTTCTAGCCTCAAATGCATTGATAAAGAATCAATATTCTTTCCCAAACCTTCTCAATGATTCCTGCATTCATCACACCCCTTGCATTGCTAAGCATTCAGCACCCCTGCCACGTTAGGACTGTGCATTAACTGTCTTTTCCAAGCCGAGCACTAACAGTCTCACCTAGGAAAGACTTTAAGCATGCTCTTAGAACTCCTAATGTTTCCTACCACTAAAAAATGTACAGATATGGAGCCTAGCCACATTCCCAACAAGTCCATGCTTACTGGTATGGAAGGAATGCAGCCTAAAACCCCATTTTTACCAAATTTACAGTCAAAACAGCAAATAAAGGAAGACACAGAATTTACAAAAATGGAAGGAAGCGATAAAATAACTATCTATTTAGCCACAAGAATGCTTCAAAAGACTTCTCTACATGTTAATCAGACCAACAAAATGCCTTGTTCAACTCATCTAACTGCTGTCACACAAAACAAGAATAGAAAACATAATTTCCACACCCAAAATCACTGTATTTTTATTGTCCTCATATAACTTCACATGCTCCTCATTCTTCCAACCCTGAAACAAGTTGAGAGTTATCATTAAATATGTTTGGAAATAGTTAGGTTTCCTTTTTCGAGCCTAGGAACGTCCAAAAGATGAGTGTTGAAAAACACAGTGTATATTTCAACATTGGTCTATTGTTTGGAAAACAACCAAAACATATGCTTCCAAAACTTATTCAACTTCACCACTTCTAACCTAAGGAGAAAAGGTCCTCAACCACAAATGAGATGGTCCACAAGACCTTACACAACCAAATTAAACTTTAACCAAAAACATCAAAAAAACTTAAACCTTGCTAGGTGCTCCTGCACCATATATTAGTCTCTTAAACCCTAACAACCATTAAGCCCTTATCTTGTATTAGTAGAATATAAACATGAGAAATAGTAATCCAAACACATCCAAACACGTGAGAACACCAAAATGGAAAACCCAAGAAGGAAAAAAGGACAATGAGGATTAAATCACTATATAAATTAATTGGAACATTGAATACAATAGGCTTACTACCCAAAAGAAAGAAGGGCTCATGGCCAATGGCTCACTACTAGATTAGAAAGAAGAAGAAAGGAGATTATTACAATGTGATATCCATCTCAAAGCAACATAAAAGATCCACAATTGCTTCACTAGGTCATTTGCACTCTCTCTAAAGAATGTAGACACCTTCTACTAATTGCTTCTAGTAGTCTTAGGCATTAAATATCACATTATATTTCATACTTTTGCACTTTGCATCTCAACACTTTGAACCACACACATCACACTCTTATCGTCCAATTCATCACACATATATACCATTTTCAACCTTGAAAACAATCTACAAGGCTGGTTGTACACTTGAAACGTGCAAATTAAAATTGGGTCAGCACCAAAACATTCCCATAGTGGAGAGGAATGAAGGAAAACCATAAATCCGCATATACATGCCACACCACACTTCCAAAAACATGGAAGCATATCCACAAGTAGTGTAAACACCCTAGGTCAGTTGAACCTGTGTTAACACCATTAAACATTTAAGTGAATACTTCATTTGATCCAAAGATGACTTGTGAACCACATACAACACTTAAACACAATCTAGAATATTCCATCAACATCTTAAAATCCAACAAAACCCTTCACAACATCACACACCTAAAAGATATATTCATTATGTACAACCAGTTAACCTTGCACACACTATAACACATGAATATAGCCTTATTGAGAACCAAAACTCAAATAACTCGGACTGAAGATAGATATGAATAATATAAGCACACTCCTAGATCCACAAGACCAGCAACCATAACACAAAGAAATGCAAAGCAAAACCATTTCTCCTAGACAACACTGCTTCACATTTCACACACTGGTGAACACAACTTCTTCTATCGAATGATCCAGAACATGAAACTTTCGATATAACACCTATGAACACCTTTGATCAATATATCATTCCATTAGTGGAGAGGAATGAAGGGAAAACCATAAATCATATATACATGCCACACCACACTTCCAAAACATGGAAGCATATCCACAAGTAGTGTAAACACCCTAGTCGGTTGAACTGTGTTAACACCATTAAACATTTAAGTACACACTTCATTTGATCCAAAGATGACTTGTGAACCACATACAACACTTAAACACAATCTAGAATATTCCATCAACATCTTGAAAATCCAACAAAACCCTTCACAACATCACACACCTAAAAGATATATTCATTATGTACAACCAGTTAACCTTCTACACACTATAACACATGAATCTAGCCTTATTGAGCACCAAAACTCAAACAACTCAGACTGAAGATAGATATGAAGAATATAAGCACATTCCTAGATCCACAAGACCAGAAACCATAACATGAAGAAATGCAAAGAAAAACCATTTCTCCTAGACAACACTCTTCACAGTTCACACACTGGTGAACAACTTCTTCTATCAAACGATCCAGAACATGAAACTTTGGATATAACACCTATGAACACCTCTGAATCAATATCTTCAAACCACACAAGTAGATCTTTAACCATGAAGAAATGTGGAGAAAAAAACTGAACACTACTCTACCACATTGAACATTCTTTTATTCAAATTTTCTCAAAAGCACTTGGAAATAAAGCACCACAAACACCAACTCAACATTTGCAACACTCCTATCACCATATCAACCATACAACATGTTGAACATCCACAAAACATATGCTCATCAAAGTAACACTAGAGGTTGACATAAGTGAGACTACTAATGACAACATAATGCAACCAATCAAAGCATCTCCATATATTGGAATTAATGTAACAACAAAGATCCGTTGACATCAATAACAACGCAAAATTTCAACATGTAAGGAAAACAAAACAAAATATAAGGAAAGAAGGGTAAGAAGCATATAGAAACCCTAGAAATTTAGAGTTAAGAAAGGAGGTACCATGATTGGCTAGAAAAGGAAACCAATTTATGTGGATCTATCACACTCTTCCCATCACAGGCTTGAGTTATGAATGGATGGGTATAACATTCCACTTTATTACCTATGTGGGTCCTATGAGTTAGTATGAACTCTTGGTTCACCATCCATATAGAGAGATAGTGGATCAAGCCTCGCCTTACCAACGTGGCCTTGAAGGAGATAAATATTATATATATAGTCAAATAATAAGTAAGCTAAGGTTTATATTGTTACTCATGAGAAGAAGGAAACCATTTTTTTGCAAGGATTCACAAAATAAACTAAGGTAGGGAGAAACTTTTTTTATTTTCAAGTTAATATTGATGGTCAAGTGAATGGAAATAAAAACTATATATAATAAAACAAAAATAAGTATTAAATTATTGAAAAATAAAACCATACAACTTGATCATTTAGTATTATGATGATTTAACTAGCAAGTGCTTGCTAGAAAATTAAATGGGGAATAGCAAGGCTTAAGCACCCTATTAGTTGTCCTCTATTCATCTAGGTGACCATGTCCTGACAATAGAGGGTTAAGGTGTTGGGGGGATACGTTAGGCCCCTAGGAAAGCTACACAGCCATAGGTTATAGCCTTGATAGTGACACTCCTAGTCACCAATGTGATTGAGAGAATGTCGAGTAAAACAAAATTTAAATTTTCTATCCTCCATCCCACCACATGGATTTAAATAGAGATATAAATAAAGAAAATGGCATATTTTAATTATCATCAAGAATGATTAAATGGAGAAAATTTTATAAGGGTAGTTTAAAAATAATTAAATTTCTAAAACACTTAATTCCCTCCCACAAATTTATTTTTAAAACCCTAAAATATTTGTGTATATACCCATCTATCATGACTCTACTTATACGTCCCATGCACCTGAGAGTATATAAAAACACGTGTATAGTTCTTGTCATTAGGATTATATATCTTTCATGGGGGATATACTCATTTTTTACAAAAAATATTGAATATATATACCCTACAAGAAAATTTATATTCATCGAAACAAAGCTACATTGTGTATATGCCAATAAATTATTCATAAAAATAAAAAATTACCATGTATGAACCTCCTATTTAAGCTTTCCTTCGATTTGAGAATATATAACTCTGTGACTTGCTATGTATATATGTCATGTCGAAAATCATTTTGTGCAATAAAGATGCATGTACAGTTCAGGCTGTACAATTGTATGTTTTTCATTTGGTCATACAAAAATCTATGCAAATTAACTTTGATCACACCTAAAAACACCTCAAAAATTTTCATCAACAAAATACCAAGTTTTAATGTCAAATTTCATTCATAAATCATTTTGAATGCAATTGTGCACTCTACTTTTCTCTTGGACACATTTGTAAAATGTTGGTATTTGAATCTCCTCAAGAACCTATAAAAAGTAGATAGTGCAAACCAAACATAGGACACACAAACATGAAAATGAAGTGATTTAAGGGAGATATCCCCAATGGAGTCGCCAAAATGTAATGCCTAAGATTTGAAATGTAAAACATAAACAAACAAGCATGCAAGTTTCTACTTCAAACCAAACAAAACCTTTAGATAGAGCTCACAATGAAGTTCAAAACAACATAATAACTTAAGAAATAAACTCAAAGTTTACCATAAAATCCATTATATTTTGATTTTATCCTTGATTAGTTGGAATGTGGATACTCCTTTGCTTGAAGATACATGTTTTGATAACATGTACCTAGCATAAGTGATGACTATAGGAAATGAAGGAAAGAGTGCATGAATTAATATAATTTTGGAAGGGGGAATGGATGGTCAAGATCCAATTGTGAGATAAAAAATGAAGGATGGTTGGGAGGATTTCCTTAGGATCAAAGAAGGATGGAGGGTGGAGATGGATTTTGTTAGAATATGAATGGCTAAGATGAACTTACTAATGTTAGTAAGTAGTTGTGAGCATCAGGGAAATACGGGACATGTGTATCTAGTGGGGATAGATTCTTGAATGGTTGGAGAGAATAATGAAACCATAAGAAGTGTTGTTAGGTGCCCTTTATTCTTGGAATACATTTGATGGAATATGAGCTTAATTAAATAATATATATTTAATTATTTTAGCCATGTGTGAGATGGATGATAGGTGGAAATAGGAATTAAATTTCTACATTTTTTGTGAGATGGGATGGAAAAATGGATTATTTAATTAAGTGATAGACTTTAGGTAAAGGGGACTAGAATAGGTGATATATTTTGCTGATCAATACTAGGTACATTAGGGAAATATTAGGTGTCTACATTTTTCCCCTCTTTGATGCAATGTCTCAAAAGTGGTGTTGTGTCAAAGAAGAATAAAAATAAGGATGAGATGAGGTGAAGCTCTAAAGGTAATTTTCCTTGGTTGATTATAAATGATGTTGGAATTGATGCCCCCTCAAGAGAGTTTTTAGGTGAAATATAGTCCCAAGAGGTCTCTTGAAAAGATAAAGGATAAATAAATGAAATTCATAAAGGATAAAAGATTACTTGAAAGAAATACTATTAGGATGTACATTGCTATGAAAATAGGAATAATGATATCATACATATAGGAACATAGTTCTAGACCACAATAGGCACCATGGGGAACTCACATTAGACTATGACATTCAGAGGGTCCTGTAAGGATACAAGACCATAGGGTCAACACGTATAACCTTCCTAGACTTAGTAGTCTTTTATGGTTATCTAGAGAGTACCCACATGGTTTTAGAATATGTGGGAATCATCCTAGAGCATTAGAGTAGACAATTAGAGAAGTAAGAAAGGCTTACAAAGTATTTGTGGTGGTCCAAAACTACCAAATTGATCATCATGCCTCAATCATTGAGGCATAAAGTATGATCAATGATATATGAGTTAGTGTTTTGTTTGATTCTAGGGAATTTGATCCTTTTACATTCTATCTATAATGGAGCATTATAGGCTATTGGCATCTAGATATGGTGATATGTGGGAGGTTGAGCTAGCCTCAAAATCTAAGGTATTCTTGGATTTACTAGCTAGAGATTGTTAGTTGGTATTTAAGGATATCATCACATCAATATGTATTGAGATTACACCTTTGGTATCTTATGATGTATAGTTTTAGGTATGGATTGGATTGATGCAAATCAAGCTAAGGTTGATAGTCACCATAAGGTGATTCAATGTTTTGATGACCATGGAATGATGGTAGTGATATCAAGAGTACAAAGACCAACATTTTTTTCACATGATATTTACTATGTAGTTAAAGTGGAGCATGTGGAAGGGATGTTAGATGTTCATCATAAATAATAGTGATAGGTTAGAGGTCTTGATAGAAATATCTTTGGATGACCATCCTATTCTCAAGGAGTTTTTAGATATTTCTCCTTCAACCTTTCTAAGGATGCAACCCCATTGTGAGGAGGACTTTCATATTGATATAGAGTTGGGAGCATAGACAATACAAATAATATTGGGTGTAACCGTACCTTCAATTCATTATAAGGCTATAAATAATCTACTCTCATATGCATTTGTGCATCAATCAAGGGCATAGAGTAGTAGCATAATAAGCCTTAGAGAGTCTGCAAGATCACTAGTATGCTCTTCTCTTGTGCCATCAAGTTCAATCTTATGAATAAAAAAGTTCTTTGCATTTAGAATAGAGAAAAACACTATATAATTGTTGTTTGTTTTATACATAGCAAAAGTCATATTCATTCTATCGTTAGCCTCTGTCATTGTTCACCCATCTTTTGCATAGCTGTGTGACCTTTAAAATATAAATAGTACTAGAGCCTACCATTGTAATGCCCAAAACACTCAACTTAAAATTCAACTAAGGACATGAAATGAACTCAAATTTTTTACCATATTCACTTAACCAACTCACAAAATCTTGTTTCCATTGCACACACTTCATGAGAAAACATAGCAACATTGACCATTTAATTATAAAGCTTGGTTAGATAAATAATTGTTTTCACAATCAAGGCTGGATTTCAAAGGGAAACATGAACTTATAATATTAAGATATATTGATTAATTTCATTGACACATTTTATAATTGAAACATAATCATGACACGTATCATGCAAATTAAATTTAACACAAGAGATTGATAGAATCAATAAAAATATTTATCTAACTTGAAATTGTTACAACATATGGATTACAATAATCTTCACATATATTTATATTTATCATAAATAAATGTATCAACATTTCATTGCATTGAGTTCTTCTACAAGTATTATTCTTTCTTCAATTCTATAAGCTATCCCTATAGATTTTTTACCAGCTTAAATCAATACGTATGAATGCCCATCTCCTACTGTCATTTTATACACATTACCCCACACAAAATTAGTAGCAATTCACTAGATCCAATAAAATTTAGCTATAAAATATCTATAAGACTAAATTTCACCATAGTCCCTTCATCAAAAGGAATAATCATAATAATTTTCAAGTATTAAAATGGAAAGGATCTAAGGGGCCACACCTATGCCTCAAGGGCTCATCCAACATGACCTTGCCTACATAATGAGATCAGAGGCTTCATAGTTGGATTACTTGTTCTTGAACCAACTCATACTTGAACAATAGCAATAATGCATATCATCTAGCTTTAATTCACAACTAATTTTTTCAAGAATTTGGTTAATACATATAATATAATGGTTATATTATGAGGGATCTTCCCACCATAGATGAAATTATTAAATTAGTTTGATAAGATATATATAAATCATAAACTATGGCCAAGACACACATAATTGTACCAAAAACATCAACAAAATTAAAGAATGTCAAATGAAGAGAAAATTGTATTTACTTCGAAAAAAATATATTAGATAATGTACACAAATATACTAGCTTCAAAATTAATGATAATGTACTTGCAAGAGAGAATGTCAAACGAAGAGAAAATTGTATTTACTTTTAACATAATTTTTAACCGTTGAAGAAAAGAATTCCAAATTAGGATAAAAATGTTGTGATTTAAAGAAGGATTAAGAGTATTAAAAGAATATATTCAATACCTCATTATGTAATGTGCACACCAAAGTTGATCGATTGATAAGATGATCACAATTGTTTGATGGGATTTTTAACACAATGTAAATGAGCAGAGAGAACAATATGTATACATGCTTAACATAGTATTTCGAACTGTATGGTTTGCAAAATGTATTAATCTATTTTCAATCCTCAAATAATCATAAAAATGCATAGAGAAGCTAGGATACATATACATCCACAACTTTGGCTCATTATAATTTATTGCTGCATGACACATTGATCCATTCTGATAAATATATTTATGTAACAGAAATCAGATTATTGCTTCTATCATTTATATTGATATTGATAGGAAAAAAATGGTTTTATATGTACAAGTACTTTGGATCTTCTAACCTAATATACTAAGTTCAAGGAGGAACCCCTATCTTTATTGATAAATCTACCTATTTAATCCAAATGTTGTGTTGAAAATGATGCATAAAAGCATTGGATAGATAAAGAACCTACTAATTATAATATAAACATGTTGCATTAAATTTATAATTAATTTATTTCATCATAATGTAATTATGATATATTCAAAGAACATATGTCATTAATGGATTTGCTTCTGCCACAATACAAATTACCAAACACTATTGGTAAACAATAATATAGTTTCCATAATGTACATGGATTTAATAAGCCACATAAATTAGATCTTCTACGGGAGAGTTACATTAAAAATTTACATGGGTTTTCATATCTATTGACTCTCTTATAATGTTACCCAATTGGTGTGAAAGGTTAAGTGGTGTAGAATTGATGTAAATTAAGAGTGGTCAAAGGAGGATTAGAAAAACAAAATGTAATTCCTTGATGGTTCTAGTTTCAAATATAAGTTTTCCTTAAGTCATCATATAATAGAAACTAAATTCAAGGTTCATTGCTCAGTAACAATGATTTAAACCTTAACTAGAAACAGTGGTATTGTTGAATGATCTTAAAATGCACTTCTCCACCCAAACTACCAAGTTGTGAATGAATTTCTTAATCACATTACAAGAGAAATATAACCATGATAATTAATTCATGGCTTCACCACTTTCCTAGATGTAGAAGGTAAAGGATGAGTTGAGAATGAAAACATGCCAATGGTAGGACAAATCTAAGTTTAAGTCATGCTAGCAACTAAAAATTTAGCCAACTCAAACCATCCAGTATTTATTATACAATGAGTTGAATTCACATATATGTTCAACCACTCAATAAAACTATATGTCAAGCCAAATCACTATTAATATTCGTAACATAAGGATTGGCACATAGTGGTGAATGATACCTTCATTTAACAATAGAATTATCTTGGCTTGACTATGTACATACATGGTACTAGAAGACAATTTGTCACATTCTATAGTGGATTATAACCAAATGAAAATTAGTACTCAATTCCTACTCTTAATACATATTCCTTTACTATAATGTAACAACATAGCAGAAGAGTACTTACCTCCTCCATACAAAGCTTGATTTCATGCTCTTGATTCCCTCAAGTCTAAGCTTGGATCACACTCAATCACAATCATTCGTAGAACATAATAAACATTATATTTGTCCTAGGCCACCTATGTAGATTATAAAATTATATTTCTTTATATATCATGTGTGTATGTGTGAGTATGGTTCATTATTCTTTCATGTTATGATGGTACAAATATGTTTTTGTGTGTATAGAAAAGATAAAGCAATCAATAAGAGTAGTATAGCACCTACAAAAAAATGGTAAGTAATTAATTGTAAAGATTGAATAACTAGAAATCCTTGGACATGATAATAATTTCTTGACACAAAATCAAAGATTCAAAAATGATAATAATAGAGTAGCATCACAAGAGTTTAAAATTTTATGCATACACCTAGCGTACCTCTACAACTTGATTATTGAGCATGTTGTTAGGAATTGTTGATGATGTACCTGACATGGTCCTTAGATCTAAACATAAGTCAAATGCATGCACTGATGTTGGATCATTAATAAGATTAAATATGTTAGAAAATCTCCACGATGGATCATTCTAATAACCAACATTATTATATAGGAACAATTAACATAAGAAATTAAATAATTCATCCTTGAAGTCAAACAACTAAAAATAACATTCAACTCAATCACAACTTGATCATATATCATCCATTTACAATATTTTTTGACAATATTACTAGTCACAAATTGGAAGTAAGCTTCACATAACTAAACTAATTCTTACATGGAATATGAACTCTATGCTTATTGGCTACATCATTACCACATACCAAAAGACCCCATATTTGTTATAATAAGTGGGATCAATGATCTTCCAACCATCATACAGACATTAAATTTCACAATTAATTACTCTATATTAGATTCATTGGATAAATTATAATTGAAATTACTTGTTGGGAGGGAAAAAAATCAAGATTAATCTTCTTTCCTAAGCTCTTAATGGTTAGAGTTAAAAATTATTGTAATTTTTGTATTAGAGTGACATCACATTTTCTCGTAAGACATCATTAAATCCATGTGACATCTACCTCTTGTAGGTCATCCTTTGTATTAGAGTGTGTGAACTAGTCTTCGCCACACTAGTCCTTGTTTCTCTCTCACTCTCCCCACCTTCTAGGTGGTGTGCTTGTTGAGATGTCACACGTGCGTACATTAGGAATTTTCCCTTCTATATGTGAGTAGAAATTTGTGATGCTTCATGGCCTCCATACTTGCAGTGCCTCCCCCAAAAAATTCTTTGAGATGATTGTAAGACAAAACAAGGAGACAAAGAAAGTAACAAGAAATTAAGATTAGTTAGAAGATTGAAACATGTGTCAGATTAGGGAAAGGGAGTGCCACATGTTAGGAATTAAAGTGAGGATAATTATGTAGTCTTTGTTTTAGGTATATATGCATACAAATAGCTACCATGTGTCTAGTGCAGATGCAAAGGGTTGCAAGATTTTTTTTTATATATAGACCCTTATTTATTGTATACATCCATTTGAAAATTCTCACAACATGGAAGATGGATGCTACCAATTTGTATGTCTTGTAGCCTTAAATGAGAAATGTGATTACTTTTAGGTGTTATATTAATATTACTAGTATAAATTATTTAAAAGATATAGTTTTACATACTAAAGAAATTTACTTGAAAATATTGTGGAGTGATCCATATTGTTCAAACAAATTTGAGTATGAGCTAATCCATGCAACTATAATTGAAGATTTATGATAATCTTTTTTATTTAAATCTTGGATGTCATTAGGGCCATATTCAACTCTATATAATAAGTTGGGTAAATAAAATATAATAAAATTAAATTAAATTTCACTGTTATTATTATGTTTCTTAGTAGATAGCAATACAGTTGAATGTAGAACCAACTTATGATCAATGTTAGTAATTGTAATATGATTTTAGTGTTGTGCCTAAACTGCAATAATATTATGTTAATATTAAAATAAGTGTTGAATGCACAAGACAATCGAGAGGGGGGTGAATCAGTTCATTAAAACATCAAAACCCCCATTATCATTCAAATCCACATCAACATAATAACCTTTAATATATTAGAATGATTTAGCATGAAAGAAAATAATAGAAACTAAAAAAAACATCAACACCATGCATAATGAACAACAGATTTACATGGAAAAACCCAAGAAGTGAGAAACCATGATGAGGATTAGCTCACAATATAAAGTAATAGTAACACCAAATACAATAGGCTCACTACCCAAAAGAAAGAAGGGCTCACTACTAATGGCTCATTGCCGAATTATAGAAAGAAGAGTGTTATAGTGAGAAATCTATCTCAATGCAATAGAAAAGTCCACCATAGCATCACCAACACATTCATAGCCTTTCTGAGGATTATAGAAACCTTCTACTCACTGCTTCCACTAATCTAACTCATTAAAGCTCACACTGCACTCCACAAATTTTCACTTCATAACTCTACAATTTTCATCGCACACTACACATGCACATCCTCCATCAACACAACACTTATTTATACCTTCTTCAACCTTGAAAACATTCTCCAAGATTGGCTATGCACCTCAACCATAGAAATTCAAATTAGTTCAACACCAAAATATTCCCATGGTGGAAAGGAATGAAGGAAAACCACATTGCACCTTAACTTGGACCTAAATCCACTCATACATGCCATGCCACACTTCCAAAATCATCAAATCGAATTCGTAATTAGTGTAAACACCCAAGGTCGACTAAACCTTTTATGTAAACACCATCAAACATTTAAGTACACACTTCCTATGATCCAAAGACAACTTGCAGACCACACACAACACTTTAACACAATCTAGAATATTTCCAAAAACACCCTAAAATCCAAAAAGTTCCTTTGCAACAACTTTGACCTAAAGAACAAACTCATCCAGTACACCAAGATAATCCTCCACACACTGTAACTCAAGAAATCAACTTGTGAAGCACCAAACCAAAAACAAATTCAATTGAAGGTAGATACAAACCTTATCAAAAAACTTCTAAAACTGTAAGACCAAAGACCAAACTGTACAGAAATGTGGAGCAAAACCATTTCTCCTAGACAACACTACACCCCAATTCACACACTAGTGAACAAAAATTTCTCTACACAAGGATCTAGACAAAGAGACTCTATATATAGCACCTATGAACACCTTTGATCAACTTATTCAAACCTCATAAGAAGAAATTCAACATAGAATAAATGAGGAGAAAAATCAAAACACCACTTTGCATGCCAAAACACCTCTACAACACATTGTTTCCTATTTTATTCAAATTATCTCAAAGGCACTTGGAAACCAAGCACCACAAACACATTCTCATCACCTTCAATACTTCCTCATCATCACCAATCCAACTACAACACAATAAATTAACCAAAAAATATCTGCAAATAGAAGCTTATCAAAGTAACAGTAGAGGTCAAGACACTAGTAAGACTTACTAATGACAACATAATGCACCTAATCAAAGTATCATCACAAATTTTTAATCATCACTAGTTTTCATCAATGACAACACCAACTACTCATACTTGCAACAATTTCCCCCTTTTTCATTGATGGAAACATATGATGTGAAAAAAAATCAACAACAAACATAACAACTTTGATCATTAACATATTGCTCCATACCAACTCTTTTTCCTTCTCCCTTTTACTTTCTCTCCCTTTCTCAACTAATCCTTTTTCAAATTACTTTCTCTCAATCCCTTTTACATTAATGGAAAAGGGTGACATATTTAAATCTCTTTCTCCCTTTAACATCAATCATACTTGTACCAGCTCACTACTACTCTGCAACATCTTTTCCTTTTTATTGCTCTGCATATTTCCCCTTAGGAGCACAAAACAAACTATGCCAACTAGCAACCATTTCACACCATCACTTATTCCCCATGATTGCAACAACCAACAATGCCACTATCTACTCCCCTTGAGAAGTAGCCCCCAACATCAGTCCAGAACAAGGAATGAACCTTGAGATCCATTGGACTAATGCATAACCTTATGCATCTAGTTCAAAGGAGGGGAAATAACCCCTAACTTCTCTTGGAATCTAACCACAAGACAAATTGCATGCATGATATTCGGTCTAGTAACAATTAGATATAGTAGGCCTTCAATCATTGATCTATACTTTCTCTGATCATCCTTAAGAGATAAATCATTCTTACTCATCTTGCAACCAATAACCATAGGAGCACTCATCGGTTTAGAATCTTCCATTCCACACTTCTTCAACATTCCCTTGGCATACTTTGATTGTGAAATGAATATTCCTTTCTCTATTTGATTGATTTGCAGTCCAAGGAAGAAATTCATCTCCTCAAACATAGGCATCTCAAACTCTTTTTGCATCTCTTTTGCAAATTTCTTGCACATAGCTTCATTTCCTTCAAAGATTATATCATCAACATGCACAACCATGATCAAGATTTCATCCTTTTCAACTTTGAAATAAAGATTATTATCTATGATACATTTATTGAATCCTTGTTGTATCAAGTACCCATCTAAACTTGCATACCAAGCTCTAAGAGCTTGACTGAATCCATATAACACTTTCTTCAATCTACAAACCATATTTGGTTTGTCTAATAACTGAAATCCTTTTGGTTGTTCAATGTGTACCTCTTCTTCTAACTCACCATTCAAGAAAACAAACTTCACATCTATTTGATAAAACTTGAAATCCTTATGTGCTGCAAAAGCTAAAAACATTATGATAGCTTCAATTCTTGCCACTAGAGAAAATGTCTCCTCAAAATATTTTCCTTCTACTTGTGAGTATCCCTTACACAGCATTGCCTTATTTCTTACTAATTCTCCATTCACATTCAATTTGTTCTAGAATACCGAATTAGTTCCAATTACATTCTTGTTTGTTGGTCTTGGGACAAGTTTCCAAGTTTGATTTTTCTCAATCTACAATTTATTTCTTCTTCCATATCCTTGATCCAATGTTCATCTTTGCATGCTTCAATCACTGTTTTAGGTTCAACTTTATAAAGTAAACATAGATTTACCTATACTTCTATCATTACAACTTTTCTCCTTGTCAAAACACCTTTGTTTTTGTCACCAATGATCTAATCTTTAGAATGATTTTTTTGCACATACTTAGGAGTCCTAGGGATCCTTTTTGAAGCTTCTTCTTCTTCTTCAATATGGACTTCTTTCTCCTTACCTTCATCTTTATACTTTTCTTTGTAAGAGAACTCATCTGATTCATATCCATCTATCACCACCGAGTTCTTTTATAAGTATTCATCCACTTCGATGCTTACACTCTCAACAATCTTCTTCAATCTCTTGTTGTACCATCGCTAAGCTTTGCTTCTTATAGAATATCCAAGGAAGATAACTTCATTAGATCTTGTATCAAATTTTCCCAAGTTCTTTTCATCTCTTCTAATATAGCACTTGCTTCCAAACACTCTGAAGTATTTGACATTAGGGATCCTTCCATATCACAACTCACAAAGAGACTTTGCATTGTTTTCCCTTGCTTGAACTCTATTAAGAATGTAGACAAAAGTATGAATTGCTTCTCTCTAGTAGACTTCTAGTAGGTTTTCCTCTTTCATAATTGTTCTTGTTGCTTCATGAATAGTCTTATTCTTTCTTTCAACCACTCCATTTTGTTGAGGATTCCTAGGGGTAGAAAAATGCCTCTTTATCCCATGATTCTCATAAAAAATATTAAACTCATTAGAGGTGAACTCTCCACCTCTATCAAACCTCAAACACTTGATTTTCATATCCATTTCATTCTCAACCATAAATTTTAATTCTTTAAACTCATCTAGAGCTTCTAATTTTGCTTTGAGAAAAGTGGCCCACGTCATCCTAGAATAATCATCAATCAATAGTATGAAATACCTATCACCTTAAAGAGTTCTTATTTTTTCAGGACTACAAAGGTTTGTATGCACCAACTCCAATACTTTGGTAGTAGATTGTTCTTTGAATTTGAAACTTTTTTTTTCTTGCTTTCCAATTTAGCATTCCTTGTAGATAAACTTGATGGGATTTGTAATATTTGGCAGATCTCTCACAACTTGAACTGAATTGATCCTTACTAGGCTATCAAAATTGATGTGACAGATTCTTCTATGTCATAGCCAACTTTCATTAATTTGAGTCATAAAGAAATGACATCAACACCTTTAAGCTAATACACATTTCCATATGTCTTTCTTCCAACAACAACGATAGTTCCGAATCCTTTTATGATCTCACATCCATCATCCTAAAACATAAGATTATAGCCTTTGCTACACATTTTTCCAACACTTAAGAGGTTATGTCTTAAACCCTTAACATAAATAACATCATATGTATTATGCTTTCCATCAAAACTAATTGAACCTTTTCCACATATCTTAGCAGATGTATCATCACCAAACTTAACTATACCTCCTTCGTATTTATCAAGTCTAACAAACTTACTTTTGTCACCAATCATATGATTTAAGCATCCACTATCAATGACCAATAGTTCTCCTCTCTAGCATGAAAAGTAGTCACCATAGCATTACAACCTACTTTTGGAGCACTTTCCTTCACACATCTCTCAAAGTTAGCAAAATTAGATTCAACTTTTATAGCCATAAACAAGCATTCATTATCCTCATCATCAACATAGTCAGATTCATCATTAGATATACTGGAATTTTCTCTAACATAATAGCTTTTCTTAATTTTTTTACCTTTGTTTTCCTTATTCTTGTCATTCACAACTTTGTTTGGAAACCTTGAGGCATAATGACCTATCTTTCAACAACTAAAACATTTGAAAGGTAAATTACCTTTGTATTTACTAGTACCCTTTTTCATTCTCCTCACAAGGTTTGCTTCAACATCATCAAGGTCCGCTTGATATGATTCCTCAGTCTTCTTTGATTTCCTAGCTTTAAAAGCAGTCTCAACTTTTGCATTACTTGAACCAAATTCTTTTAATTCAAAATAAGTTAAGGTGTTAAGTAGTTGATCTATAGAGTAATTAATTTGAATATGAAATTCCTCAATAGCAAAAACCTTATGACTATAAGCTTTAGGTAGAGTTTTCAATACCTTCTTTACCATCTCATCATCTTCAAGATATCCACCAAGCCCTCTAATGGAATTGACAACTTCATCCACTTTCTGCATGTAGCTTGTAATGTTTTCATCCTTTGACATCCACACATTTTCAAACATGATCTTTAGATTTTGCATCTTAGATTTATTGACCTTATAATCTCCTTCATAAATTTTTTCCAACTTTTTCTAGATTT
>VDFB02041901.1:0-38792 GCA_007258455.2 Sequoia sempervirens
ATCTTAAATCTACAACTATTGATCTTTTTTGAATAGCACTAGCTATCTTCAATAAGGAGACAGGGACCACTAATACACCAAACATGTGGCTAAAGCCTGTCTTCCTGTGTGAATAAAATAAGAAGGAATATATTAGTGCGAGCACACAGGGAATGATTGGGATCAAATTTTGATGATCAAATGGCCATCATGAAATCCTAATTCTACACATGCCACAAAAGTTAACTTAAAGGGGACCATCACTAGGCAGATGGGAACTTGACACATAAAGGACGAATGTTATGGATTTAAGTCATCTTTTAAAAATCAAGCCTTGGACATAGTAAAATTTGTCACTAAGAAGGACTAAGGTGATTGATAGACCTAAAATCAGGGGGCCGGTGAATACAACGACATCGATGGAATAAGAGGTATCTTCGACAACTAAATATTGTGAATATTGGGTCAATACAAATTTAAAATGACCAAGGGTTTTTTAGAGATTGTAGGAAATTTTTGAAGGGTTTTAACAACATAAAGACCCTAGCACAATGATGAGGAACACAATGCTCAACTAGAAACAAGGGTCCAGCCAAATTTTTCACAATTGTAAGATGGAACAAATAATTTTTTGAGGGGTTCCATCACATCCTAAATTGATAGACACTAGTGGTCATGATTATTATTCTTTGAAAGAAATGAAAGAAACAAATAATTTTTTTCTTAATGTCAATGTCATCTCATAGAGCACTAATAATTTGAATTTGTTAGATTTTACACCCTCCTATATAGGAGAGTACAAAATCTCACAATCTAAAGAGTCTTGTGTAGGTATGGAACCCTGTACTAAGCAAGAGATACCTTTGTTGAATAAAATAAAGGAACAACTTCTACTTTTGATTAAGAGAGTATTTTATCAAGACTCCTTCAAGATCATTTGATATCCCTTCCTCCAAGAACACGAAAGAAATTTTATTACAATATTTCATTTTGTGCATATCATAGAGTTCACAATCATTCTACTAATGAATGCAAGGCTTTGAGTAGTAAAATCCAACATCTTAAGGAGTTTGGTGCTCTTCCTTATGTGGAGGCACCTAATTCCTCTAGTTGATGTTGATCTTCACTCTCGCATGTTTCTCATAAATAATTCTGGATCATCCTTAGCTACACTAAGTGGGGGCAAGGGGTTAGGTAGGCTTGTCCTCATATATCCATTGCTGTCTCTTTTGGCTAGTTGACCACCTTTCATGTATATATAACATCAAGCTTGAGATGTGGATGACATGCCTTAAGTTGGCTCGCATGTGACATACTTATTCATGATGTAACTTATTGGAAACATATGACTTGGCATAGGGATTTTTGAGTAATCTCTCATGTCTTCTTCTAATTTAAAGAAATTGTTCATAGTAATGATGTTATCAATTTTATTTCTTCCTATGATGCATCCTTTTCTTGGTGGTTTCATTGTGTTTGATTTCCTCTGAGAGCATGATATTTCTTTGATTTTTCCTCGCTTGGAGACATTAACAACAAGGTGAATCCATAAAAGTGGTTTAAAATTTGAATGAGGAAGGAAAACTTGAAAAAATGATCCCATGCCTAATTTTTTTGTTCTTGGTTTTTGAACGAACTCATTGGTTCTGATGAACCAAAAGAGGGTTCACTCAAACCTAGGTTTGAGTGAACCTATTTAATGCATCCCACCAAAAAAAAATGTAAACCACTTTTGAAAGAGGGTTCATTCAACTCCCTTTGCCTCAGCTTAACCCGGCCCTTTTTCTCCTAATTCCTACTCTTCACAAAAATTAGATTTTTGCACTTCTCTCTCGATTGAAGATGAAAAAATGGTGGAGAATTCACAAATGCAAATAGAATCAAGTATTCCTTGAAATGAGCTATCCATCGACTATAATTTTAATATGTTTTGGTTTTACTATGTATTTGTTTGTTAGTTTTATTATACATAGGTTTTTCACTGAAAATCAAGTTCTTTGTTTTTCACATGTGGAAAAATAGTAGATTATACAAAGAAAAAAATTGAAAAATATGAGTGCACTAGATATTGAATTCCTTGATCCAACAAAAAAAAATTGAATTTCAATACATACAAAAAAGGTCATGTGTTATACGGTTTTCCTATGTCTGAATTGTAATTGGTTTGACTTCGAAACATGATTAAAGAAAAAATATTCAATAAAAAACTATCTAACCAAGTGGAAGCACTAGATACTCGAGTTACAGTCTAAATTCGAAAGAATTATAATTTATCCTTCATGGAAAAAAACTTATGTGTTATACGGTGAGTGTCACTCCTTTAAAAGGTTGCTTTCTTAAAAAAACCAGTTTTTGAAGGAGATGGAAAAAGAAGTGCAATCTTATTCCAAAAAATTTGAAAAAAATATATTTAGAATCTACTGACAAGATGTGATGAAACTCTAGTTTGCATCATCTTCAAAGTCCTCATAGTATAGCTGCTATATGTGCTCGAAAGTGAAGATTTAGTTAGAAAAAATTATTTTAGTGTCTAATTTGGCCAAAAATTATAAACCAGTATTATGGGATCACTTCACAATGTTGCCTAAGATTAAGACCTCACACAAAATAATCAAAACCCATTAGAACATCCCTCTTTCTTATTGCGGTACATTTTTGTAGCTTATTAAAGTCATGGAGGTATGGCTTTGATATGGTTTCTTGAGGCTCACCTAGTGAACAACTAGCTTCACTAGCCCTTGTGAGCATGCATTTTCTTTTTGTCCTTATCATAGTCATGGGGGTATGGCTTTGATATGGATCTCTTGGGGCTCACCTAGTAGACAAATAGCTTCATTAGCCCTTGTGAGCATGCATTTTGTTTGCATAGTGGACAACACATTCCACTTGTAAACCATTTTTGGAAAAACAACCTAGACCCAGTCCACAGCGTGTTGGGCAGCCAATTGAAGATTGATCCATTGCATTTTTTATTTTTCCTTTTTTCCTTTTTTAATCTTTCATGGTGTATGCTAGTGATCTAGTTATGGCTGCATATATCATTTGCAAGTGTGTTCCTTTGCGCCTATGTTGGTTTTTCATATGATCTTGATCCTAGGGGCTTGGCCACCCTCTTGGTTATTCTCATCCTATCTTACTAAAATTTGTACATTTGAACCCCTCTTGATTGCATGGTTGGATACTTTAGTGTGAGTTTGAAGCAAGTTCAACCTCTCACTAAAGTGGGGCATAAATGTAGTGTAGGAAATTGCATAACCTTAAATTTTCACACTTTTTTGGGCCCTCCTTGCTTTGTTTATCCTTATTCATGTCTTAATTGGTCCTATTTTGCATCCAAAAGCCTAATAAATAATACCTTTTCATGGCTAATCCCGACAAACATCAAAGGGTAAATGCTAATTTAATGATTTTGGCCATGTGTCCCTAATTTTTGGACTATGAATAAGATGCCACCTCGAGCATCTTTGTCCTCCAAAGGTCTTAGGACCCTAATTTTAAAGGCACCTTAAATGGGCCCCTTTTTGGATTTTGTGCCCCAAGTTTCAAGCCTCAAGACTATGGCGCCACCTAGGGCATCTTAGTCCCCCTCAAGTTATTTTTGAGATTTAATTTCAAATCTTGGAGGGGTTTAGCCTTCTTTAATTAATGATTCCATATTTTGGATTGTTGTGGTGTAATTTTGAGATATTAAGCATAAATAGGTATAAATACAAGGTTCTTTCACTCATTTTCTCCAAGCAAGTTTACAAGTGATACAAGAATTTTGTGAGACATTCAAGAGAAATTCATCAAGCATTTGGGGCCATCATCAAGATTCAAGAATAATATCAAATATATTCTTGCATCATGTGTGTTTTTGAGCTAGCATTTGTGATGTAGGATTTTCATTCAAGCAAGCAATTCAAGTCAACATCTATCAAGCATTCATTCAATTCAAGATCTACATTCAAGCTAGTCACTTCAAGTAGGTTTGTAGATTTCATAACAAGGGTTTTGTGAGTTGCAACATATCATTTTTATCATTCATTGTTTCCCTTCATTATTCTATTTTATTCCAAGGTTTAATTACCAACAAGTGGTTTGACCAAGGAAAACCCCCATTTACTAACAATCAAAATGTTTTTCCTCTCTTACATGTTTTTGTTTGTAGATTTAGGTTGAAGACTTGAAGATCATTTGAACTGAAAAGTTGCAAGGTTGCAAAGTTGCATTGTAATGTTTTCTTCTTCACAAAAACTCACCTGCAGGCCAGATCTAGAAGTTTCAGGACCTAAGATCTAAGAATAAGGAATTGCAAACATTGAGCCTCAGGATCACATTTAGAGATTTCATAAATTCAAGATGGGACTAAGAAAATAGTAAGGGCATCTTATTCCTCCCAATGGTATTTTGCAGAGATTCTTTCATATTTTCTTTTGACATCTGAAGATTCTTCATTTCCCTCGAAAAATAGTAGTGGGACTAAGACAACAGTAAGGGAATCTTATTCCTCTCTAGCATATTTTGATAGCATTTTTGTATTTCCAGAATCCTCATTACATTTCTAGACTTCCTAGGTACATACATTCTGACTTTTTGTTACTTAATTTTGTCATTTGCACTCATTATTTGGATTGCATTACAAGGTATTGTGAGTTGAACGTTAAGTTGTCTTTTCCAAGTTTTTGCTTGGTGGCGAACCCTTCAAAACCTAAAGATCACCCCCTAGGTCTTCCTTGTTGAGAATTGACTCACCTTTGTGTTGATATTCAATCTGATTTGGGATCCTAGGGAATTCTTGAATGATAATTGGAGAAGAGTGGTGTTATATGACCTAGGCCATAAATCACCCATTCCCTTATTATTCAATTAGTGTAATTTTAGTCATTCACATTCACAAATTGAGTCAAATTTTCATTTCAAAAAGTCTCACATTATTCATCATTTGTCACTAAATTCACTTGCATTTAGGCACCTAAGTCTAGAAAATTCAATCACTGAAACCACAGATTTTAATCTGAAACAAGAAACCCTAGCACTAAACCTTAGACTCAAAATTAATTTTTTGCAACCCCTATGTGGATAATTAGTCCCTGAACAAGTGTTGTTTCAAAATTCTAGGTAGTTATTTTTCTTTGTTTGCTTCATTTTCATTTGTTCTTAAATCTAGGTTTTAGTTTCAAAAGTAAAAAAAATCTATTGTTTGCATTAAGTTCAATTGCTCAAATTGAGTGCATTGTTTGAAAATCAAAATTGGCATTAAAAGACATCACTTTTTAAGTTTCTTTATAGCATAATCAACAAATTATCTTGTTTTAAATCTAAAAATTTCTCTCT
This sequence comes from Sequoia sempervirens, assembly GCA_007258455.2. Classification (NCBI taxonomy): domain Eukaryota; kingdom Viridiplantae; phylum Streptophyta; class Pinopsida; order Cupressales; family Cupressaceae; genus Sequoia; species Sequoia sempervirens. Next base: position 5,296 of record VDFB02041901.1, read on the forward strand.
ATTTACATACTTGCATTGTACTCATTCTAGGGTGTTTGATTACATTTTTCTAGTACCCATTCTCCATTTTGGATGTACGTAGGTTTGGTGAAATTTGTATGAACATCAAAAATTGGCGTCCTATTACCAATACTATAGTGAGACATAGTTTGAGACTCATGCCATCATGCACTACTACACTCACTATGGATCATATTTTTCCAACTCCCTTACTCATAGTGTTGGTACTAGTCAACCCACTATGGACCATAGCTTTGATACCTCATTTACCATGACCACCCTACCCACAGCCAATTTGACTAATGTTAAAACAATGGTTGCTAATTTCTCTTAAGAAGATCTAAAAAAATGGATTAAGATTTAGAAAATTTGCAAAACTTTATGAGTTCTGAATACATTGTTGGTACTACAATTCCTATCATAGATAACATGAGGAAAATTCTTGATAATGAACAAGGAATAGGGTTTGAGAATAGCCTAGCTCACATTAATTATAAACATGATCCTACAATAATTAGTTGTGCACAAACTTTTGGGTACACTCAAAGTCAAGGTGGAAATTCAATTCCTCCTTCCACAACTATGATCTCTATTCCTACATACACTAATCTAACTATTATAACAACAAGAAAACCCACTAGAAATGTCAATACCACCTTAGGTATTTCCACTGGGAATCCCTTTAGCTTTTTGTATTCAAATATCATATATCCTAATCCATCTCCCCTCACACAATTATAATTCACTTTCCCTCTGAATACATATACACCACCTTATTAACCTTCATCTCACAACACAAATGATTTTGTCCTTAACCAAATTCTACAAAATGATTCATCCCTACAACAACAAATTGCAACATTGAACCAAAATAAAAATGGCCAACTATCACAATATATCAAAACAAACCTTTATCCTTGAAGATATTGAGAGCACAAATGCCACAAGACATAGAGATTCTGAGATTTGAGAAATATGATGGAAAAAGAGTGTTGGTGTAATTAAATGTCTCGTACCTTGTCCTAGGTCATAATTACACCTTAGTTAAGTTTACTTAGGGACCACATAGGAGGTTGTTGGATATTTTCCACTTTTGGTGGACTTGACATGTCATTACCACATCACTTCCACCTTTTGTGGACACATCATGTGATTATCTCTCCACCTTTTGTGGGTGATCCACCTTTTGTGGAGATTATCACATTATCCCTTTCCCACTTTAGGTGGAGTGATAACTTTTCATTGTTGTCTCATGTCATAAGATTATGACACTTGTCATAATATTATGCCCTCCTATGTTCTCACCTTGGCTATATAACCAAGGGGTATCCTATGTACATTGATTTGTACCATTCTATCATCTCATATTATTGACATTGAATACAGTTTATTCTTGTCATATTCTATCTCTCTTTTGTGCTTTCTATTAGGCCTCTAGATCTTGGCTGGATACCTTCATATCCAATTTTTACATGGTATCAGAGCCATTGGAGCATCTTTAGATCGCCATTTTGGAGAGATCTTGGTGCATTTGAAGGGTGATGTATTTTCAGATCTAGGTTGCAGCAAAATTTTGGAGCATCCTATGCCAAATCTGAGCCCACCATTGCATTCGAGAGGCTGTTTCCAGTTGAGTTCACCTTTTGCTTCATCGAAATCAAACACCAAGAGCTCCAGATTTGACAAAATTTGCCAATTTGGGTATTTTTCAATTTTCTGAATTTATTCTATAGTTCTGAAAATAAATTCATCAGAAATTTTTTGAATTTTTTTTTAGAAAAATAAATCCCCTCTCTTGAAAAATTGTATTTGGGATATTCTACTGCGATTTATAAAAAAATTCATTTGATAATTCGCAAGTTTATCAGATTTTGGGATTTTGATAAAAATTGTATTTGTGTTTTTGATTTTATAACCAAAAATAAAAAAATTCCTTTGTATTGAAATTTTTATGTAAATAAAATAACAAAATCTTTGGTACTCCTCACGATGTGGTACTACGTGATCCCCGCTAATAGGTACTCCCAGAGTGCCGCCAGGCCACATGGCAGCGGCCATTGGCCCCCTGCGGGTCTCACACTCATCACTGCTTCTCAGCCAGGAGGTCAAAATACCAATGGCGTAGTTTAGATTCCGGGTACCGCTAAAAATTCTTCAAGACCAAAAATAAAAATCCAACAACATTACACTTCGATGGCCGCAAAGAATTTCCAAAGGACGCCGAGAATATTCACCAATCAAGTATATTCTCGCTACTCCATGTATTATTATCATCATTCCATGTTAGCACCACCAACTAGCTCCTAGCCGGGTGACAAAGCATTTATATTCCACGCCGCATTGTAGATTTTATACGCATGAGCCATAGGCCATCGTTAAGTTAGCGCATGGATGATACTAGCATGACATCAGCAGGATTTTCAAATTTTTTGCCCCCTCTCCAATGGAGTTTTGATTTTGCACCAACTTCTCAGAGTCATGTCTTGCCTATTCTTGCTCCTCTTTTTTTGAGCATTTTCTTTTTATTTGAGCTTAATTTTGTGTGTACTTCTCGTGAGTGGTGTGTACGGTTTCTCTATTTTGTGGACACATTTTTATAATTTTAGTTTCTCAACACTCAGACCTATCTTGTCACTATTTTTGCAACTTCGTGAGGCTTCATTCAAACTCATAATGCACTTTTCATGTGTCATTTTTTTTTAAAGTGCATGATTTTTCATCTACTTCTTGAGTATACAATCAGTTTGAAGCGATCTTGAGTGGATTTTGTACTTTCAGCATATGGTCCTTTTTGGCCTATTTGGCACTTGTATTGCATAGATTTGAATTTAGGTCTTTGCTTATTTGTTCTAGTTTGTTATCAACCTCTTTATTGGAAAGTTCTAAATCAGAAATCATAAGCCCACTTAGCCAAGTTGCAAGTGGCCTATTGTACACACACTACATTATAAAGTGTCGAAATCATCTATTTGTGGGGGGGTACTTTGATTGAGTGAATTTGGGGGGGTATATCTTGTGTGATTGTTCATATTTTCTCTCTTGTGCTCTTTCATTCCATCATGGGTTCATCTAAAGTTCCACTCTTAACTACACATAATTATGGTACATGGAAAGTACGTGCATGGAGTAAACTAATGGAAAAAGGTTTAATTCACTACATTGATGGAATCATAATTGCACCTTCAAATCCTAAGGCAGATCCAATTGCATATATGGATTGGCTCACTAAAACTTCTATGGCATTGGGTACACTAAGAAAGTTCATTTCAGATGATCTCATTTTCCATGTTGATAAATGTACTATAGCTAAGGAAGCTTGGGATAAACTTGCTACTTTATATGGAAAGATTGATAAGGTTAAGGGATACAAACTTGAACATGATCTCTTAAGCCTTGATTCCAAGGATTTTGATACAATTCAGGATTATGTCACTAAGGAAAATGAATTAAGAGCACAACTAAAAGATTGTGGCATTGAAAAAGAGGATGATCAATTGGTCTTCAACTTGTTGGATAAACTTCCAGTTGAGTATGCAGCCTTTGTTAAAAGTTTTCAAACTCAAAGATTGACAATTAGTAACTTCACAACACCATATTTTGAGGCTCTCACAGATCTTTTGATTCTTGAGCAAAATAAGTTGATGAAAATGGGTATTCTCAAGTATTCAACTTCAAAAGCATTGGTGGTCAATCATGGAAACAATAAGCAAGGAAAAGGGAAGGACCAAAAGTAATCTTCACCAAAGCCACAAGGAGAGAACAAACAATCCACTCCTCCACAACAAAGCTCAACTTCATCTTCTTCAAAGAAGTACAATAATTCAAACAAGAGGGAGCAACCAGCATGTGCATATTGCAAAAAGATTGGTCATGAAGAGCATCGATGTCACGTTAAGAAAATTGATGAGTTGAAATACATCCTTAAGAAGAACAACATCGACTTGCCAGCTGCATATGAAGAGAAGGACTCATACTCTTCCACTTCTTCTAAGGGAAAAGGAACAACTCTCATGGCAACAACATCAAGCTCATTTGCTTCTTCTACATCATCTCAATATGAGAAACAGAAGGGGCAAGCATTTCTTGCAGTTGCAGATTCCAATACAGATAGGTGGATCCTTGATTCAGGAGCTTCGCATCATATGACTTCGTCCGAGGATATGTACTCTTCATTTTATTCTTGTTCATCACCAACCATTTTGATGGCCAACAACACATCTTTGGCAGTTTGTGGGAAGGGGTCTATTGACGTTGAAGGTGGAGCATTTAATGATGTTCTATGTGTGCCTACTTTGTCAAGGAATATCCTTTCCATCTATCATATTATACATAGTGGTATAGGAAAGAGTGTAGAGTTCACACCAGATGTTATCATTGTTTGGGATTTGTGTAGCAAGGCTCTTGTTGCAGTTGGGGAGGTTGATGATCGTTCTCGGTTCTACACCTTCTCATATTTTGCTCCTATTGATGATTTGGTTCACCCTAGTGTGGACACACTTGAGGAGATTGAGTATGGTTACTTGAATCTTGGAGTGCTCTCTACTCCTGAGGATCTTGAGCCTATTGCTGATATTTCATCTCCTACATTGACTGATGTACCTGATGATACTTGTGTTTCAATAGTTTCAGTGCCTTGTGATTCAGTGCAATAGTGTATACCTTGTCTTCCAGCAACAGCTTCATGGGATGACTACTTGTCAAACATTAGCAATTTTTTTGTGGAATCCTACATTATAGATTTGGGAGACACACTTGATTACTTACATCTTCTCTTTGATGAAGGTGATTCTTCTTTAGTTGTTGCGAGGGAACACTCTGACCCTCCTCTACATGATCAATCTTTCGAGGTTGATGTGATTGTGGATGCATGTGTACAACAGTTGGAGAAGGCCACTTTCTCTTTTGAGGAGACATCGTCTTTGGAGTATGTTTTACCTTCATCCTTGCTAGATCTTGAGTTGTATTTTTTAGCAGATGTGAGTGTTGTTGCAAAGGGGTTCTCACAGGTTCCACGAAGTGACTGCACCATTGCAGTTTCACATAGTTTGGGAAAGGCATCTTTCAGTATCAACACAGGGAACTTTGAGCAGATTTCAAAGACTTCTTACACTTTGAGGGTTCTTCCTTCTTCACTTGTGGATTGGGGAGACTTCATTTATACACCTTTGGTATTGTTTCTTCCTAAGGGGAGGAATGTTGTTTGACAGTTTTGGAGCAGCTTCTTCATTCCTTCTCGAGCATCTTCCATGGGTGATAATTGTACATTGAGGGGGGGCTACCTTGTCTCTCTTCTTCTCTTGTATGGGGGGGAATTTTTCCTTACATGGGGTTTTATCCTTCTCATGCTATGTTCATAGTTTTTTGTACTTCATCTCTCTTTTGGGGGGTAGTTTTTTCCCATTGGGTTTTTCTATCTTTACTCCACTTGTGAGAGATTTCATTGCATTTGTACATGAGTACCTAACATGGCCTACTAGTCGGGACCCATATTGCATTGTTTGAATTTGTGCATATTCTCCCTAAGTTGCACTTAAGGGGGGGTGTTGGTGTAATTAAATGTCTTGTACCTTGTCCTAGGTCATAATTACACCTTAGTTAAGTTTACTTAGAGACCACATAGGAGCTTGTTGGAAATTTTCCACTTTTGGTGGACTTGACATGTCATTACCACACCACTTCCACCTTTTGTGGACACATAATGTGATTATCTCTCCACCTTTTGTGTGTGATCCACCTTTTGTGGAGATTATCACATTATCCCTTTCCACTTTAGGTGGAGTGATAACTTTTTATTGTTGTCTCATGTCATAAGATTATGACACTTGTCATAATCTTATGCCCTCCTATGTTCTCACCTTGGCTATATAACCAAGGGGTCTCCTATGTACATTGATTTGTACCATTCTATCATCTCATATTATTGACATTGAATACAGTTTATTCTTGTCATATTCTATCTCTCTTTTGTTCTTTCTATTAGGCCTCTAGATCTTGGATGGCTACCTTCATAGCCAATTCTTACAAAGAGACCCTAGCAACCATTTCTCGACATACATAGCCTTATGTAGTGACTTCATTCTTTAGGATGAGGTTTTCACTAAAATTTTCCCTAGATCCTTGAAAGTCATGACCTTGGAGTGGTTTTTTTCTTTATCAAATAACTCAATTCATTCATTCAATAAAAAATTTGATGCCTTAACTATTTCTAAGTGCACATGGGTCCCAAGATGACCTTAGCTAATTTAATGGAATGTAAGGAAAACAAAGATAGAAAGGTCACTAACTTCATAACATGATACCAATTACTTTACTCATAAATCAATATTAAGATTCTTGATTCCAACCTTCAAAGAATGTTCATTGAAAATTTGTAAACCATTATTCTTTAGATAAACTAAGGATGATGAAGTTTCCCTCCTTTACATGCTTATGCACAATCCTTCACGACTATCAAAATTCGGTTAGTCACCATGAAGAAAAACTCCTAATAATCCTAAGAAATCTAAAGTCATGCCCCATAATAGTTTTTAGCCTTTCAAAAAGTAAAATAAAGGCTTTTTACAGCTAAATACACCTTAAAAAAGTCAACATGTCAACACCCAAGTGGCTGCCTAAAAATGAAAAATCCATATTCATTTAGGGAAAGGAGTAGAAATTTTACACCATTACCTAATAACCTTCACTCCATTATGTTCCAAATTATATATGTAAAAAATTAGTTACCTTACCTCTTGTTAGAGCCATTGATTTTCCCTTACCTCCAAAATTTAACCCGAATTCATTTTCCCATTATCACTACAAAAAAAGGAACAATACAAAACAATGTAAGCACCTTAAATATATTGTGCAAGACCCCATTGATTCTAATCACACCCAGATTGGTGGTGTTAATGATTAAGGAAATAAATCTGTTGCCCCACTCAACCAAAATTTTAAAATATTTACCAACCCCATACCAAATCATAAGTTCTCTTTTGCGAAAGCTATTGATGCTGAGAATGATGTGATGAATGTTGGAAAAATTGAAGATACAAATAATGACAATATAAATGAGGAAGACTTAGAATTGAAGGTTAGAAAAATTGATGTTCAACCTCATAGGGGCCAAACTAAAATTCCCCTTGACATTGCTTTCTCTCAAAATGACATAATTAGACAGGCACCCAATGGTCCTCTTTACATTGCCAAAATAATCAATGACAAGAGTAATAGTGGGATATTAATTGATACTGTGTTTGTAGCGAATGTAATCACCGATGAATTCTTATTTGTGTGTAAAATTTATTGAGATTCTTATTGATTAGTTGAAAAAAGTCTCTCTATGTTTGGGAGATAGATCAACACTTTTCCCCTAATATCATTCAAGGATGGACTAGAGATTGATGGAGCTTATAAAATGCTGAAGAATTTCAGCTCAATTCCCATGAACCTAGTTCCCATTCTGAACCTTTGTCCCCAAAGTGAGTAGGGTTTTATTCAAAATCATGCAAATGTTATAATTCTAGGGTGACCTACTCAGTAGGTCATCAACCCCTTAAGTCATCTTTTCAGCCATCTGGCACATCAGTTTACTAGCCCCATTAGCCCAAAGAACTGGTTATCCTTTTTCCCACCATATCAAGTCCTTTCCTAAAGTCCAGATTCAAATTTAACCTGGTGACTTAAACCTTAAGTCATTAAACCAAGTGGTCATGTTGTCATTGACTAGACCAAGTCCCATCTATTAAATTCTAATGTCACTTGATGTGCAAATTTCAAGATTCAAAGATCGGGGAGAAGATCTGGACTGTACCCTGCCAGCCCGCAGGGGTTAAGTTCCAGCTAGATAAATGTAGCGAGGTTAATGAGAAGCAGATACATTTCTAAGGTACAGTGTGAGACCCATTCCCCACTACTGCTCCCGTGGCCTAGCATCTTCAATGAGTAGCCGAGATCAATTTGGTGGAACAATCTTCACCATTCCCTACTTGATCACTTGATTAAAATGGAAGGTGGTTATGACTAGTGAGATCCATGAGATCTCAACACCTATCTTGACTTATTCAAACCATGGAGCTTGCACACTGTGAAGGTGTTATCTGACATGGAAGAATTCCATTGGTTGTGAAAATTTTGGTGGAGCAATATTGGAAATCAAAGGTGGTCAAACAAGAGTTGACTATCTAATCATCCATCAAGGCAAAAGATCGACATATACCATTCAAAGTTGGAAAGTAACACATGATGGTCATTTCTACTCTATACAACCAGCCTACATTAAAGGTTAGCATCCTGCAGAGTGATTGAGTTGATCTCAATTCGTGCAGAGATTCCAATGCTAGTAATCATGAAGAATAATCTATGGATTTCCATTGAAATAGAAAATTAAATGGTGACAATACATCTACCAACAACTTGTCTAGGTTATGCATACATGTTAGACATTGATTATGATCCTCATTGTTCCATGTGATAAATAGAGAAGGAATAACTTCTACTCCTATCATCTAAATTTAGCAGTTATTGATTAAGGGAGGGTAGTGTGAGCAATTATCAGAGAAGAAGATGAGCAAACCAGTAAGGAGGTCTACTCGCTTGAATTCCTAGATGTCTAGTTTTGATGCACCAGAAGATACTCTAGCCATGGAGGTAAATTCTGCGGAAAAATCCTATACTCGTACCCAATAGGTGCAGTTGAAGGCTATAATTCCAGGGTGATGTTGTAGGAAAAGTGGATGATAAAGGAAAGAGCCCATTGTGGTCTCCCATAAGAACACAAAAGAAAATAAGATATGGGCATGACTCTTATGGATGTCAGCATTCGCCTATTGATCTTATGAGCAGCCCCTCTAAAACCGAGAATGACTTCAACTATTGTTAGTATTTATCTCTTCTGAATGATCATGTGCCCTCTGATGAGGAAGTGATATATGTTCTTCTGTTGGTGGTCAAAACCCTTAGTGGGCATACTGGAAGTGTGTTTGGAAAAGAAAAGAAAGAGGAGGAAGCTGAGGTTTCCTCTCTTCCTCTGGAAACGACTAGGAGTGGTTGTGTGTACTGTGGATGTAGCACTAGTAAGGGTGGTGTGAGGGGTAAATAAGATTTTTTTGTGTATGGGGTCTTGAATTCTTTTGTTGATGAAATTTGTTGTTACTAGTGGCTAGCCTAGAGTTAGAATTTAAATTTACTTCAAGAATTTCTTAAATATTTACAAAAAATTTATGTTAATTGTCATGTGGGCTAGCATTTTGTTGAAACGGTAGCAAGTTACTTAGAAACAAGCCAATTTCATAGTAAGCTTTGCATATTTTCCTTTCAATTTAAATGATCTATGAAAATATTGTATTCTGTCAAGTACAATATCAATGAAAATAGGAATAATCTCCTAGGTCCCAAAGAGCCTAAATTGTAGAAGATATTAGTCTATAACTAGATCTTGTTAGTTGGCGAGTCATTTTCAAGAATTTTGAATATAGGAATTGGCTATTTCTTAGAAGTTCCTTGGAGTGCACTAGAAACAACATCAACATAATGGAAACTCTATTGGGGATGAACTTAGAAGTTCGGTGACAAATTGTCTTATCTAAGAGTCATCTAGATCTTAGATATTCAAGTCTTAGGAATCATTACATAGATTCATAGTATTTTCCATTCATACTTTGGTGGATTTGAACATATTTGTTCGGATAATTAAAAATTTCTTGCACTTGGAGAGGATTTATTACATCAAAGATCAAAGGATATGAGTGTGACTCCACTGTTGGAGAAAACCTGGAACGAGATTTTAGCTTAAAAGAATTTCATTCTTTTGAAATTTGTTCCTCTATAAAGGAGGTGGTGACTTTGTTTGAAGAAATAGTTAAATTATGAAGAATATGTCACAATTTGTAGAATTTGCAATCAAGAAAAAGGATTAAGAGCTGCTACAAACTTTCTAGGTATTCTCATAAATTTAAAGCATCCATTATATTGTTTGAAGGAAACTAATAAGAAAGAAGTCAAGGCTTAGTAGCATAGATCATTCCCTACTAGATGAATGTGCATTAAGACAGGGAATAATAATAATTCTTTTCATACTTCTTATATGCAAAGTTTGTAACTATCCATGAAGTATGTTATTATTTTGAGCATTACCTTTGGAAGAATTTCTCTGTAAAGAATCAAGCTAGAGTATGTAGGGTGAAGAAGCCATCTCATCCCCTTGAAGGGATTTTGTTATTGAAAGGTATATGCCATTAGTCTTTAGTGGTATTGAAGGTTTCCCTAACTTGATCCCTAAGAATGTTAGGAAAAAAATTCCCAAATTCAGAGGGCAAAGTTCTAAATCAGCCTCAGCATCTGCAAATATTTATGGATGTTATGGGGGATTATGAGGTGAATCCTGGAGATGTTGTCATGAAACTTTTTGTTCAGTCTTTGAAGAATGATGCCAGGGATTGGTATTCATACTTTCTAGCAAGTTCCATAGCCTCATGGAGTCAGCTCATGACAATTTTTGCTAAACAATTTGGTGAGAGGGTGAATCCTAATATGGTGAGAAAGAATTTCATGGAAATCCATATAAATGAAGGGGAGTTAGTTCATGTTTTCAATCTCTAATTTGCAAAGGCAATTAGAGAAATTCTAGAAGACATAAGGTCTAATGATGCAGAATGTTATATATTTAGGAGCATTTGATAAGAATATGAGCTTCTTATTAAGAGACAAGGAACCCACATCTTTGCACCAAGCATATCACATTGCCATTGATATTGAGAACTATTTGAAATACTCAATAATGAAAGGGCCTGCAATTGCTAGTAGTAGTTATAGCATTACCCCCAATTCTAAACCAAGTAGATCAGAAGGTAAAAGGATTTGTCAAGGAGGGAACATCATGGATATTGTATCTACTTTACTCCCAAGAAATGTAGAATGCGAGAAAGCATCAACTGCACATCAGCCAACGAAAGGAAAAATCTGATATAGTCCTCTCTATGATCAAGAAGTTACATGAGATAAGGAGACATATAAATGAGTCACCATATGAATTATTATCAAGATTCTTGGATATACTAATGGAGATACTTAGGATTCTTAGACCCAATGATCTAATGTATATTAATTTATTTTGTGAAGTATATATGCCAGGTTCTTGTTAATGATATGGGGATCTAAAGCCTCGTAGCCTTGACCAAGTGGTAGATTGGTTAATATTGTGGAAAGAATTGAGCATGGTCATGTGCCATTATCTATTACTCATGATATGAGTAATAGTTTCCATGTTGTTGATGATTAAAGGCTAAGATCACCACATCAAAGAGAAGCATTAGAATCAGAACAAGTGATTGTTCAATGTTGTCATTTGACTGACAACCTAGAAACAAATGTAGACAGTAATGATGTGGATGAAGAGACAAAATATGAAAACAAAGAGGTGATTCCCAATTATCTTCCTTGGGATGTCATAAACTATGAGAAAACACAATTACAAGATGAAACTTCCCAAGTTGATTCAACTAGCAGCCATCATGCATCTATTAATCAAAGGAATACACTTAATCCCAATGCCATGGTATGCGTGAGGAATCAAAATAATGAAACTGAACTTGAGGAATCTACCATTGAATATGATTCCTCATATGAAGTGGAGATGGAATCCCTTGCCTATAGTAGGGGATATGTTAGTAGCCTCACAGATGTTTGTTTCCTAGGCATTGAACAGTTCTATCATGTGAAGAATGTTTTGAATGTGGGTCAATTGTTGCAGATATGAATGATGAACATAATAGTGAGATTTCTTCTCTGTGTTCTTCAAGTGATTGTACTAATTTTGAGTACATTAACACTTTGAATTACTTGTATCTTGATTTTGAGGATGATGAGATACATCCAATTAATGCATGGAAAAATATTTTATTTGATGAAGATGTTTTGGATGATGAAGTTGTGAATGACAATCCTTATTGGTGTAGGAGTAATCCTCTTTTTGAGGATAATTATAATAAATTTATGTCTGACAAGTTCCATCAAGGGGAATGTTGTGGATGGTCTATATGAGGATCAAAGTGATGTTAAGATGGGTAGTTTTATTGATGAAGATGCTACTTTTGATTTTCCAAGTGGTAAACTGCACAAGAGGTATAGAGATACAAACACCAGTAAGGAAGCTCTTGAGTATGATATCAACTTTGGATGTAATGAGGATATTCATAAAGATGAATATGCTTGCATTGATTTTCCTATGGTCAAGAATTGTATATTTGAAGGAATGGCTGAGAAGTCAGGCATGCATGTTCTACAGGATGATTGCACAGATACTCCTGAAACACTGCCTTATGTTGAGGAGGAGTTACATGGTGATTTTGCAGAATATGCATATACTTCAATACCTTTTCACTCAATTGAGAAGCAAATCAAAGACATAGGTGATTGTGAAGATCATATAGGACAATATGAGGTTGTGGTGGAGTTCTTTGCAGACTCTCCCTATCTAATTAATATGATTATGGAGCTTCTTTCACCCCATGGGGTTAACATTTATGGAAGGAAAATTGATAGTAGACCTGGTTATGATTTCTTTCCTGAATGCATTGAGGAGTGGTCTAGTTAGAGCTAGAGTGTTTATGAGACCTTAAATTTTGATGAACAAATTCATGATGATCATATATCTCATGGTGATGTGGAATATGAAGGCTTCACCTTCTTGATTCAGTCTAAGGGACCTCTAATAGAAAGGGACAAAGCTATAAATGTTGCTCTAGATGGCATAAGAAGTGTTGGTCAAAGTAATACTGATGATTTGGTGTCACATATTGCTCATGTGCATTCATTACAGAGCAAACAGCTTAAATTTTTTGATAGAGGAAAAGTTGTTCCTGAAGTTTCAGGGCCTAGAGGCTCCACCATGTACAATTATCTTGTGTACATTTTCTAAGTAGTGTAAATATGTTGGTCTGCTTGCCTAGTCCGGGCGAGTTCCTTGGTCTTTGACCTTGTACCCTAATCTGCTTCAACCAGAAATTTTATTTCTTGCCACACCCACCAGGGGTATGCATCCCTAAGCATGAGCTGCTAATGGAACTCATAAAATGCTAAAAAAAATCTGCTCAATTCTCATGAACCTGGTTCCCATTCTAAACCCTTGTGCCCAAAGTGAGTAGGGTTTTATTCAAAAGCATGAAAAAATTATAATTTTAGGTTGACCTACTTAGTAGGTCATCGACTCCTTCAGTGATCTTTTGAACCATGTAGTATGTCAGTTTACTAGCCCCATTAGCCCAAAGAACCAATTATCCTTTTTCCCACCATATCAAATCTTTTCCCAAAGTTAGGTTTCAAATTTTAACTCGGTGACTTAAACCTTAAGTCATTAACCCTAGTAGTCATGTCACCATCAGCTAGATGAAGTCAAGTCTATTAAATGCTAATGTCACTTGATCTATAGATTTCAAGATTCAAAGATTGGTAAGAAGATTTGGACCGTACCATGCTAGCCTGCAGGAGTTAAGTGCCAGGTAGATAAATTTAGTGAGGTTAGCGAGAAGCAGATGCATGTATAATGTATAGTGCGGGACCCATTCCCCACTACCACTCTCATGGCCCAACATCTTCAATGAGCGGATGAGATCAATTTGGTGGAATGGTCTTCATCGTTCCCCACTGGCTCACTGGATTAAAATGGAAGGTGGTTATGACTAGCGAGATTAGTGAGATATTGACACCTATCATGACTTATTTAGACCATGGAGCCCACATGCTGTAAAAGTGTCATCCAACATGGAATAATTCCATTGGTTGTGAAAATTTTAGCAAAGCACCATTGGAAATCAAAGGTGTTCAAAAAAGAGCTAACTATCTGATCATCCATCAAGGAAAAAGATCAACGGATAGCATTCAAAGTTGGAAAGTAACATGTGATGGCTGGTTCTACTCTATGCAACCAACCCGCATTAATGATTAACATTCTCTAGAGTGATTGAGTTCATCTGAATTTGTGTGGAGATGCCAACGTTGGTAATCATGAAGAATAATCTATGGATTTCCATGCAAATAGAAAATTAAATGGTGAAAGTACATTTTCCAAAAATATGATTGGGTTATGCATGTGTGTTAGACATTGATTATGATCCTCATCATTCCATGTGATAAATATAGAAGGAATAGCTTCTATTTCTGTCATCTACATTTAGTAGTTATTGATTAAGGTAGGGTAGTGTGAGCAATTATTAGAGAAGAATATGAGCAAACTAGTAAGGAGGTCTACTCGCTTGAATTCCCAGAGGTCTGGTTCTGATGCACTAGAAGATGCTCCAGCCATGGAGGCCAATACTTTTGCTAAAAATCCTAGACTCATACCCAATAGGTGCAGTCGAAGGCTACAATTCCAAGGTGATGCTATAGGAAAAGTGGATGATAAAGGAAAGAGCCCATTGTGGTCTCCCATGAGAACATAGAAGAAAATAAGATATGGGCACAACTCTTATGGATGTCAACATTCACCTATTAATCTTACAAACAACCCCTCTGAAACCAAGACCAACTGCACTACTTTTGTCGGTATTTAGCTCTTTTGAATGATGGTCTACCTTCTGATGAGGAAGTGATATATGTTTTGTTGTTAGCGGTCAAAACTCCTAGTGGGCATACTGGAAGCGTGTTAGGCAAAGAAAAGAAAGAGGAGGAAGCTGAGGTTTCCTCTCCTCCTTTAGCAATGACTAGGAGTGGCCATGTGTACTGTGGACATGGAACTAGTATGGGTGGTTTGAAGGGTAAATAATAATTTGTTGTGTGTGTGGGGTCTTGAATTTTTGTGTTGATGAATAACCTGTTATTGGAGGTCTTGTTTTTGCATGAGTGGCACATTGTAGTATTCGACACCGGTTGTGCGCCCTCGTGGCATTTTGGTTATTTGGTTTGTTGTAGCTCGAATGATGAAAAATGGGAATTTTGGCAGTACTTTTCATTTCCCTTCTATGGTGGTGGTTACATTTTGGCTTTCCCCAATTGCACCATGTTTTGTATATTCAACATGTGGGGGTTTTGAAATGTAGGTGAAATGTAGTTGAAATTTTGATGAAATGAAAATCTATAGTGAAATTGTATTTGAGCCTGAACCTTGTACCTCCCTTCTCATATAAAAGGGAATTAAAGGCTCAAATGTAGTGGGGAAAAAAAAGAGAAAAGAAAATAGATGAAAATTTTTGCTTAGGTCTAGGTCAAGTGTATATGAATTTTATGATAGGAATATAATAATGTGTCTATTTTGAGCTCTTTGGAAGAACATATACATATTGTCTTAAATTTTTATGTAGATTTGATTCATGAATATAAATGAAAGTCTAGTTCTAATACATTTTCTCTCCTTATGTGGATTTGAGTAAATCTTGAATGGAATTGTTAATAATGTTTTCGTTCTTCTTTTGAATATCAATTTGAATGTATGTTTATGTTTTATGCTTTGATTGAAGTAATTAATTAAATTCTCAAATGAAGTCATAGATTTACAATCATTTGTTGGCGATTTGATAAGCAGTTGTGTATATCAGAAGTTGTGAGCTCAATAATGCAAAGCTATCATGTGGGTAGTTCATTCCATTTAGATTTAAAGTCACTTTTGTATTACTGATTATTGTATGTATGACTCCATTTCCCAACTCAATAAGGCATTAATTGATTTCCTTAAAGACCCACCAAATGGGTTGATGAAATTGTTGCATGGTGGCTAGCCTAGAGTTAGAATTTGAATTTGGGTATGTGCAGGATCATCATGGAAAGAAACAGGCCCTTAAGTGGCGAAAAATTCTAAAAAATAAGAGTTAGGAAACTTGATGTAAAAATTTGAATAAGTTATCTATATTATTTCAAAAATATGTAAGAATAAAAAATAAAATCTATAGAAAATTCAATGTAGTTTATAAACTACTAGGTTTATTTAAAAAAAATAAAATCTATTTTGTGAAAATTTAAAATTTCAATGCAGTAGTACTTCAATTTCAGGGAGAAAATAAGAAGTAGGTGTCTGTCTGATCACCCTAACCACAATAAAATGATAATATTTTCTTATAATATTTTAGATATAAGTATAGAACTCATGTCCCGATGTGATGCATATTTTTTTGTAATTTTTTTCCAAGTAAATAATTAATTATGATTTTTTTATTTAAAGTTAAAAAAAATATAAAAACTCATATGTCTATCCACCTTAACTTGGTCAAAACTTCATAATTTTTTTTTTTTAATCCTATAGTATAGTAAGCATAGAATGTGACACATATTTTGGATTGAAAAAATGTGATACTGTTTGAAAGCTATAGATATTTTACAATTAGCGTATCAATCAAGACTTTAGTCATAATTCAAATAGAAAATGAAAAATAATTATTTATTAAATTCAAAGTAAAGAATAATTTATATTGGTGGAAAGATGAGAATCTTCTTCAAAAACCCTTTCCGTTTCATCAATTTTGGGTAAAAAAATTGTCGTCAACCACATACCCTACACATACCCATCATATCACCATTTTTTGGCCCATCATGATCCTGCACATACCCATTTACTTCATGAATTTCTTAAATATTTACACAAATTTTATGTTAATTGTCATGTGGGATAGCATTTTGCTGAAATGGTAGCAAGTTACTTAGAAACAAGCCAATTTCATAGTAATCTTTGCACATTTTCCTTTCAGTTTAAATGATCTGTGAAAATATTGTACGCTATCAAGTACAATATCAATGAAAACCAATAGGAATATTGTCCTAGGTCCCACAGAGCCTAAAGTGCAGAAGATCTCAGTCTATGAATAGATCTTGTCAGTTGATGAGTCATTTTCAAGAATTTTGAATATAGGAATTGGCTATTTCTTAGAAGTTCCTTGGAGTGCACTAGAAAAAACACCAATAGAGATCTTATTCTAAAGTATGCAAGGGAGAAAGAGATATTGCAATAGGGTGTCCTAGGGTATGATTTATGATTACAAGAGGGGTTCACCACCAAGCTAGGGCTTGGAAAGATCAATGAAATGAAAGATCTAATGCTTAACCCTAATATGATGTAACACTTGACTAAATGACCTAGAAAAGATTGTAAATAAGAATAGGAAGGTGAGATATTAGAAGTGCGCACCTGTAAATCTATACAAGATTGGAATGAGCTTTGAAACAATAAAAATATTGAAATTTTGGCCTATTGGCACTCATACTCTAGTCTAGGCGTATCAGTATGAGATCTTGGTTTCTATGCAAAAACTGAAATCTGGAAAATGGGTGTCTAAAACTACAAAAACCTCAAAAAATACTTGTAGTGGGACTCATATGCCACTTCTGGCATATCAGTTCCAATGTGATTTTTCTAAAGGTTAAGCTCTAATCCTACTCTCCAATCTCTTCTCTCTCTCTCCCACATTTAGTTTTGAGATTTGAAACCTTGATTTTGGACATGTAGAAGTCTTTTTGTGACATTGCAAGTGATGAGAAAACTACAACTTCCTTCATTCTTGTAACCTCATCTTCAAAGATCCTTCATGCCACAAGACACCTAGACCTACAGTAACACATGTAAAGAGGAGAAAAATTTGTTGATTATTAGTGAATAGGGGTTTGAATTGGTCAAATCCATTTTCTATAATGAAACCAAATGTTTAGATAATGGAATAAGGATATAAAACATGAAACATGGAACATGAAACATGAAAATGATACATTGAATGTTGTCTTGTAAATTATGAATTGTTCCAACAATTCATGATTCATCATCATGTCAAGGATATCAATTATCAAGCATTTTATTGAGCTAGTGTTGTGGTTGCATTGGAGGATCCAAGATCAAGCATTGTTCTACACTTATCTCAAGATCTATATCTCCAAGATATAGATCTTGAGATAAGTGTAGAAACAAATTGACTCTGCTATCAAACTGTATCTTGATTTATCATGATGATGAATCATGAATTGTTACAACAATTGGTGAGGAATTTGTACTTGAATTCCTTAGAAATGATCTTGAATGCTCTCTTGATGATCTTGCAAAGTGTTGGAATGGTTAACTCTTGAGTGTTGGACTTGATATCATGAAGGCTTAATGAAATAATGATTTGCGACCTAATTTATATAGGTAATCCATCTAATTTCCCATTTATTAGATCCCATAGGCTAACATTCAATAAATTTGAATTTAAAACCCTGTTTTCTTGCTCAAAACTCCCAAAAGGCCCCAAATGGGACTCATACGACACCTTAGGTGTATGGGTCTCACCTAGGTGGGACACATATGCCCAAGGTGGTCTATGGAGTTACACAAGACCAAGGAGAGGAAGTGTTAGGGAGTTCATAATTTAAGTCTATTTATTGATCTTGTCAGATTTTAGTTAAAATAAGCCTTAAGATAGGTCTTAGGGGCATATTAATGATGATATAAAAAATCATAAATGCAAGAGGGCCCAAAATAAATGGAAAGTGTAAATGAATACACTTTACAACATTAAATAAAGGAAAAGTTAGGCTTATTTAGCTTAAAAAGGGCCCAAGACCCAATGTGGATGTGTAAAACACATCACAACACTAGATCAATGTGACCTTAAGTTCATTTTAATATTAAACATTCCTAGGTTAAGTGTGAAAATGTAAACGATAATACTTTTTGACACTACATTTAGCTCCCACTTTAGCGAGTGGAGGAATTTGCTTCAAACTCAAGGTAAAAGCAAGAAGTTGGATCCATGAAGAGGGGAAGTTTTGGCCAATAAAAAAATATCACATAAAACATGTATGCATTATTAAAAAAAGGCGTATACGTTATGCTTCAGGTACCTGAGCCTAAAAAAATGCATATGCACTAAAAAAAAAGTATGCCTTATAACCCGTACATGGTATATAACCTGTATGCATTTTGTAATGCATACAAGTCATTTATTTAAAAAATTAAATACCTTTCAGAAATTTGTATTTATTTAATTTTTTAAATAATCAAGCAAATAAAGAACACGTATGTGTTTCGTAACATTTACGCATTGTAAAAAACGGGTAAGCATTTTTAAAATTTTGAATCCACAACCCACATGCTGCCTCATTTTTAGGATTAGGAGAGGCTTGGCAACCTAACCCTTAGCCTTTAACTTGTAACTAAAAAAAGGCAGGTTCAAGAGAAATGTCCAACTTTAGCAATATGGCTAATGAATTTTTTTTGAATCAATCTATGAAATTAAAACCCATTGGAGAACATGATGTCTAGTTTCCAAATATATTATTTTTTTAAAGATTGGATTATATTTGTTATTTTATAATTAATTTCTAAGAAAACTAGTCCATAAACTTGAAATATCAAACTTTTTTTGTTTTTTAATAGCAATTTTTTGGTTAATTTTCTTATAAAAATATATATATAGCAACAATCTTGGACAATTCTCTACACAATGGAATTTTTTTTTCAAAAAATGTTTAGTTTGGGTCCAATTATGCTGTCTGTACACGTTGATTTAAAAAAAAAACAATTAAGACCAATAAAAATTCAATAAAAAAAATTCAAAAAAAAATTACAAAAAAATATCATCATCAATCTTCATGTTATTAGCTATCTTTCCCCAAAATGAATTAGCAAAACACTTTTATTTGTGTCAAAAAGTGGTGTGCATACGTGTGCATGGTATAGTAAAAAAAAGGGCTTTTAAATAGTGTTTTTTATACACCCCTATCAAAATTCAATTTCTATCATATGGGTATTTGAATAAGTTACATTTTTGAAAACTAGATTTAGAATTCTAAATTTCATAGTACTGATTTTTTTTAAGATTCATTGTGTAAGTACCTCAAATTTTCAATCCAAGTGTTACAAATTTTGAAAAACTTAAAAAACACTTCCACTTTTTGAGCTTTTTGTTGACCCAACTTCTTGCATCAACCTCTCACACTAAAGTAGACATTCAAGAGGGGTCCAAGTGTACCAATGTAGATGGTGTAGGATAACCAATATCAAGGAGGCAGTCAATCTCCTAAGGTCCAAGATCCAATGCCAAACTAACATAAGCAAAAAATGGTATGCAGAAGGTGTATGATATGTAGCAAAACAAGATACACAAACATGTAATGTCTAAAAGAAAGAAAAAGAAGTTAAAATAAAGATAAGTGGATCAAGCCTCGACCATTTGTCCAACAAGATGTGGATCAGATGTAATTTTTTTTCCAAAGATGTACACTCACTCTAAGGAAATAGAACTAAATTTTTTCCACTCAGTGAGTAATCCAAGAGAGTGAGACACATATCCAGGCAGCTGGTATGCACTCACAACACATGTGAGTGGCTAAGGGAAAGTCATGCCCCAAATCAGCTTCTTGTCAAACCATACCAAAGTTATAAATCCTGATAACTTTGATAAGGCGCCATGTAGAAATGAACTTCGAGCTTCATGAGGCATGCAAAGCTTTGTAACCTTGGAGCTCATGAACACACAAGATGGCTTTATAGGCATGCAAAGTTTATTATGCAGGGTTGCCACATAACCGATGTTGTAAAACACAAAATAGTGTAAGATTTGTTTTAAGGTATTTTGCTTAGTTCATTTAAGGTCTCTTCTTAGGGAACATCATGCCTAATATCTACTAGAGAGGAAAATTCAAAGAAATATCATGCTCTTAGATGAAATCAAACCCAATGACACCACCAAGAAAAAGATGCATTGCAAGAAAAAGAAAATCACACATTGAAACATGAGTGTTGATGTATGCCCCCACTTTAAAGTAGTTGCTTTAAAGTAGAAGATAGCATGAGAGCTTATTCAGAAATCCCTATGCCAAGTCATATGTTTCCGAATAAAACTACATCATGAATAAGTATGTCACATGTGAGCCAACTTAAGGCATATCATCCACATCCCAAGCTTGCTCTTATATGTTCATGAAAGTTGGTCAACTAGCCAAAGGAGACAACGAAAAGTGATATACAAGGACAAGGATAAATAACCCCTTTCCCCCACTTAGTGCAAGACAAGGATGATCGGAATAGCATTAAAATAAGTATTGATCAATTAGAAGAATTAAGTGCTTCAACACAAGGAAGGGCACCACAATCCTTAAAATGTTGAATTTTATCACTTAAAGCTTTACATTCATTCATGGAATGACCATGAACTCTATGATACATGAAAAATGAATTCTTGTAATAAAATTTCTTGTGTTCTTGGAGGGAGAGATATCAAATGATCTTGGAGGATTCTCGACAAGATACCCTCTTGATCAATGGTAGAAGATGTTCCTTTATTTTGTGATAAAGATATATCTTGCTTAACTACACAAGATGTAAAACTTACACAAGAATCTTTAGATTTTGCGATTTTGTTCTCTCCTTTATAGGAGGGTGTAAAATCTAAAAAATTAAAATCATTAGTGTTTTGGATGTTGACATTAAGATTAAGTTAGGATTTCCTTTTTTCTTTCATTTCTTTCAAAGGAAAATACTCAAGACTGCTAGTGTCTATGAGTTCGAGATGAACTAATGTTAAATTTGGCTCAAAGGGGTCTTTTGTAAGAGTGTTGATATTGACCAAAGGCTTGTTTATTTATTTCAAGGGACAATAACCAAGACCACTAGTCTTTTCTTGCGGGTGACACTCTATAGGGACATGGATACCTTGTTCTCTAGCACCACATCCTTTTCCACTATATCTAAGTTTTTTCATAAGTTCATAACCTATTCCATAAATATTTTTCACTTCTTTAGGATGTGGAGGTTGTTGATAGTCAATCTCATCAATGTTTGTTGTCTTTTCTTCCAAAGTGGTTGAGGTGGATTCTCTTGAAGGGTCTTCCAAATTTTGTGTAGACATTACAAGTACTTTTTCTTTTCCCTTTTTATAATCTTTGTTTATGATCTTGTATTCCCCCATGAATTTTGGTTTGAAGTCCAATAAACCCCAATCATCTTCTAACTTCATGATTTCCTCAATATGTGTTTCTTTATCTTTCTATTGCACGTTTTCTACTTGTGTGGTTGGTGTTAATATTTTTAGAGTATTTTCCTTGCCTTTCTCAATGTTAAAACAATTGTTTGGGTCAAGTTTAGCTTTGAGTGTGTATACTTTGTTGTTGTAAATATAATTCATTTTAAGATGAAGAGTAAAAGGCACCCCATTCATTTCATGAATCCATGGTTTTCCTAAAAGGAGGTTATATGAAATATCATGGGGTATAACATGGATCAGTGCTTCTAATGTGGCATTTCCAACTATAATAGGCAAAGTGATCACACCATATGATTTTTTTCCTACATTGTAAAATCCATTAATAGATAAAGAGTTAAGTTGAACCTTTGATTTATCCATGCCAGGCTTATCCAAAAGGTTCACACTATAAACATTAAGGGTAGATCCATTGTCATCAAGGGTTCTTTTTATTCCCAACCTATTAAATCTAATTATTATCATGAAAGCATCATTTCATTTTTTCACTTCTAAAGGAGGGAGCTCACTTTGGCAGATTGTTTCTAGTGTTATATGTATGAGCAACAGTATTATGATTCTGTTATTGTGACACATTTATTCTTAGGTGGGTAAAGGACAAGTTTAGTTTCAATTTGAGTTGGAGGTTTGTGTGAGGGTGGTTATAGGATGAGTTGAGGTTAAATAATATTAACATCCCTTAGTGAATGAGAGTCTAATGTTACTTCATCATCTTCACCTAAGGAAACTATATCATTATTGCCGATGTTATCAGCTAAGGAGAAATACAAGCTAGATGTTCATGACATTCAAAGGTTGGTTCTTCTAAAATGGCTTCATCACAAGTAGGGGAATGATCAAGGGTTAAATTTTCTTGTTTACCCATGATGTTATGATCTTGTTCAATAATGTTTTCCCTTGGGAAAGATACATGACTAATATTTTCATGGTTTTCATTGATTGCATTTTTGAACATCAAAGTATCTTATTTAGCAATAATATAGGTACTAGGAGAATAGAAAATGTGATCATCATGATTGTTCATGATTTAATTCTTGTTTTCTAGGGTTTCATTCTCTTGTGCCCTAATATCTACCTTAGTAGGAGAGTTTTTTAGGGGAGTAACAAATAATATGTTCATCACATTCCATGGCTAGATTTTGAAAAGTAGCTTAGTCACAAATAGGGGAGGAATTGAGAGAAGTAGAATCATGCTAGCCAATGATTGGATATTTTCATTCAAATATATTTCTCCAAATGGTAGGTGCATTAGGAAAGGATACATGAGATTTTTATGAATTTCAAGGGTATCTTCTAACATAAAAAATATTGTCTTTATTACTATGAAGGATATTAGGAGAAGAACTATTGCTATTACCATGGCTATCTACAATGATATCCCTATATTCTATAATGCCTTCCCATGTGGGAGAGGTAGGATTGTCACAATTCTCAATCATTAGATCTCTTAACACCAACATTTCCTCCTCACAAATGTAATTTTCATGGTCATTCATGATTGCAAAGTTCTCACAAGTAGGGGAAGTGTTGGGAGAGAAATGTAAAAGAAGTAAAGTGGTGGCAATGATTTCATCTTCTATTGTTATACTATCTTCCCAAGGAGAAGGAGGAGAAGGGGAAAAAAGACCTTTATGATTCTCAACAATTGCATCTTCTTTCACCAAGATACCTTCGTCACTAAAAGGAGAGGTATTAGGAGAAGAACAACTATGATCATCATGAATATCTATGCTTGTATATTTTTGTACCATATCATTCCAACAAATAGGAGAGATATGAGGGGGTATATATTTAAGGAAAGCATCAACATTTTCTATTTCTTGCACTAAGAGACTCTCATAACTAGGAAGTGTATTGAAAGAATGACTAACATGCTTATTGACTAACTTTTTCTTTCCAAACTTGGAAAAGATAGGAACTAAGATTTATGAAAAGTAATCTATGCAAACTTAAAATTTAATGTAAAGAACTAGAATTAAATGAAAATTTCAAATTTCAAACAAAGTAATTTACTGATTACACTATGCAATAATCTAAAAATGAAATGTTGTAAATGTAAATTTGAAATTAAGCAATTTATGAAATGAACCGATTTGTGCTATATTTCACGAAATGCATGTAACAAAAACTCAACCAACTAAAATAGATAACTAATGGTAACAAACATAAGTGCAGAAACAAGGTTTTAAATGTTATAAAATGTAGTTTAAAATCTAGAGTGGGACTAAATCACCCAGAGGGGAATATGAGTCCTAGTTAGGGTATTTTCACAATTTTTAGGAAATTTTAAGTGTTTTCTATGCTTTTTAGTTTGTATGAGCTGTAAACTAGTGCAAAAGTAGATTTAATATTATTTTTAATAGTTTGCGATGCAAAAATGCAACCTATATTCACTTTCACTAATGCAAGATTTGAGACCCTAGAATGCAAATTAACTAATGCAAACACTAATGCAATATTATTGTAAGCAAGATATAGGATGATGATGCACTCCAAATCAGAATTAGGATGTTCTAAATGTAGGTCCACCAAAATTATTAGTTGAAAAATGTCTCTCTATATTTGGTAGATAGATCAACACTTTTCCCCTAATATCATTCAAGGACGCCCTAGAGATCTCAATCTAAAGTATGCAGAGGAGAAAGATATCTTGCAATAGGGTGTCCTAGGTTTTTATTTATTATTACAAGAGGGGTTCACCACCAAGCTAGGGCTTGGAAAGATCAATGAAATGCATGATCTAATACTTAACCCTCATATGATGTAATACTTGAATAAATGACCTAGAAAAGCTTATCAATCAGAACACGAAGGTGAGATATCAGAATTGTTCACCTAGAAATCTATAGAAGACTGTAATGAGCTCCAAAACACTATAAATATTAAAATTTTGGTCTCCTAGAACTCATATGCCAGATTGGGCATATCAGTCCTAGATCTAGGTTTTGTGTAGAAATTGAAATCTAGTAAATTGGGTTTCTAAAACTTCAAAAAACTAGAAAAAAATTTGTACTGGGACTCATAGACCACTTATGGTGTATCAATCCCAGTGTGATTTTTTTTTAATTTTAAGGTCTAATCTTGCTCTCCAATCTCTTCTCTCTCTTCCACACTTTGTTTCTAGATCTAAAACCCTAATTTCAGACCTATAGAAATATTTTTGTGACCTTGCAAGTGATGAGAAAACTCCAACAACTTGCTTCAATATTGTAGTTTAATCACACCTAGACCTTTTTGGAGAGAGAAAGTGGCAAGGAGTTGATAATTTAAGTCTATTTGTTGATCTTGTCAAGATTTTAGTTAAAATAATCCTCATGATGCATAATATAGGGTCTTAGGGGCCTATTAATGATCATATAAAGGTAATAAATGCAAGAGGTCCCAAAACTTAATGTGAAAGTGCAAATGAATATACTTCACAACATCAAATTAATGAAAAAATTGGTCTATTTAGCTTAAATGAACCCTAAATCTAGTGTGAATGTGTACAATACATTACAACACTAGATTAAGGCAACATTAGGTCCAAGGGCCCTAAATTTAATGTGAAGGTATAAATGAATACACTGTACAACATTATTTATCAATACAAAGTTAGGTATATTTAGCTTAAAAGAGCCCTAAATGTAGTGTGAATGTGTACAACACATTACAACACTAGATTAAAAGACAACATTAGGTCCAAGGGACCTAGAATTAATGTGTAGGTATAAATGAATACACTTTATAACATTAAATAGAGGAAAATTTAGGTTTATTTAGCTTAAAAAGGGCCCGAGACCTAATGTGGATGTGTAAAACACATCACAACACTAGATCAAGGCGACCTTAAGTTCATTTTTATATTAAATAATCCTAGGTTAAGTGTGAAAATGTAAACAATGACATTTTCTAACACTACACTTATGAACAACCAAAAGCATGGACCAAAACGTACAATGGTTTTGCTTGACTCTTCTTTTAAAAGTTGGAATGAAAAACTTCAACTTGCCATTCTTCATCATCCAATCATTAGATCAATTACGTGTGAAGCTTGGTTACCTGTAGGTATGCTCCATGGACTTCATATTGTCAATAGTGCATAAATGATTAAAATTTCCATTTGGAAATGAAATCTTTATCATGCATCATAGTGGATTTAATTTTGTGTCTTCCCATGAGAATTTATCATTCAATTTCTTTGGCCCAAACCTATGGAACCTATTAGGCCTCATGAAGACTTCATTTTCAAAACTTATTAAAATTTTAAGGAAAAGAGCATAGAAAAATTATCCCTTACCAACATGCCTCAACCCTTGATTGAGCCTCCTATCATTGATGAAACCATGATTGAACCAAAATCCCTTCCAAGTACCTAAGACCAATCCATGACAAGTCCTTTTCCTATTTCCTATAAAAGACCATGAGATAACCAAATAATTCCTATTATCCCTCCTAAGATCAAACAAGTTTATAAAACTAAATAAAAAGTGGTTGAACAACCTCCCATGGTTTCTTTTTTTCCTCCTTTGTGGGAAGAAAAGAATCCTATGGTTGATAAACCCAATTCTACACAATCACAACTTGAAAATTGTACAAAGAGAAAGACAAATACTAAAGAGTGTAGGCAAAGAAATCATGCTATTGCTCGTAGATTAACAGATCAAACACCAATTGAAGCAAACCATGATGATTCTCTACCTTTTCCACAACCAAAACAACAAGAAACATTAATGGAAATTATCATTAGGTCTTTAGTTGTCATTAACTTGGATGATGATGATGATGATGATGAGATTGCTAAAATTGATCAAGAAGTGCATAATGAGATGAATTTATTATTTTCCTCTTCCATGAGCGTAGATGATAATAAATGTGATGATCCTCCTAACAAGAGTGGCATGCCACAATTTGAACCTAGTGATACTCCTAGTACAACACTTATCATTATCTCTTTGGCTAGTTATCTTCCTTTCGCATATGAAAAACAAGATTGGGATGTGGATGACCTACTATAGGTTGACTCATGTGTGCCATACAAGTACTATTTTTTTCTTCTTTTCATGCTCTTTGTGATTACATGTGCATAATATAATCCCCAATATAATGCTCCTTATCATGCCTTTATATATTTGTGAGTCTACTTTGGATAACCCTTGTCACTCCATTGGTACAAGGATATAAAGGAAGTGAATCTATTGTGACATTCTTCAATTTGTATCTACATTCTTCTATTTGTCGTAACCATTATCTTTTTCCTTGTGTTTTCATTTTATGGATGACACTAGGTGTTGAGACTGTATCATAGAAAAGTGGACCTCTTTCTTGACATGGGAATAATTCATGATAAATTGGACTTAATGAGGCCTTGACTTAGGTGTTGTGAGGAATTTTGTGCATCCACACTAGGTCTTGGACCCTTACAAATTGAATAACATGCTTTTAACGATGTCTTGTAAAGGTGTTGTGAAGACTTGTAAAGGACTTTCAAAATTTTCTATACTTAATGAACCCATTCCTCCATAATTCAACATTATAGAATGTGTTTAATTTCATTATCACATCAATCTAGAAGGCTTATAACTTAAAATTAATTTTAAACTAGTGTTGTAATGTGTCTCACACATTCACATTGGTTCTTGTGCCTTCCTAGGCTATGTGGACCTCATTTTTGTGTTGTAAAGTATATTTAATCACACTTTCACATTGAATTCTATGTTCCAAGCCCTATTTGACATGCACAACATCACCAATAGGCCCCTGTTAACCCATATTGTGCATCCCAAGGCTTAACTTGATAAAATACCTAACAAAGTCATAATTTAAACCTTATTTCCTTATCTCCTAGCATCTTAGCTATCAAAATGGCCCCTATAGGACCCATTCACCATGTGTGATGAATAAGTCCCATTTGGCCTAATTTTGATCTTTGAGTGGGAAAAATGTGAAATTTAAGTTTTATCTTACTTCATGTCAGCCTATGATGAGGTATTAATGGGTAAAATAGGTGAAACTACCATAAATATAAGTCTTTTAACCCTGATTCACATCTCTTATCATTCATTTTACTCACCAATATTCCATCTCAAGTCAAGCAACTTAGGGTTTCTTCATTTCAAGTCACCAAGATATCAATTTGTAGACATTCAAGGGTAGATTCTTCATGTTTTGCTACAAAATTTCAAGATCAAACATCATGGCAAGGTAATAAACTCCACTATTGCATGCTTCATTACTTCCTTTAATCATTTTGATTTAATTACCTAAAATGGGCTTGACTGAGGCAAAACCCCATGCCCTAACATTCAACATTTCTCTCTCTTGTCTAGTGTGTTTGTAGATTTAGGTCTCTTGGAAGCTTGGAAATAATTAAGAATCAAGTTACAAAGTTTCTCAAGTCTTCTAATCATTGATAAATTCAAATATCAACAAAAAGTCACTTTTAGACCCGTAAATCAAAGTTTTGGAAGCAGACATGTGTAGAGAATAAAAGTGCAAACTGAAAGATCTGGATTCCACTTTTGAATATTCAAAAATTAAAAAGTAGACTCATTCACCATGAGTGGTGAATGAGTCCCACTTCCAAGTAAATTTTGAGTTTTCTACATTTTTAGATACCCTTTTGTTTGAAATGGATTCTGAAATAGTTTTGTAGAACTAGGACTAATTTCCCTAAAATGATGAATGAGTCCCACTAGGCCTGAAAATCAATATCAGCAAAATTTCAAGTGTCATTTCCAATCTTCATCCGTATTCCAGGTACACTTCTTCAATTTCATTCAGTTCTGTTATATTTTGGATTCATTTCTAGGTGTATGCAATACACAATGTGTTTTCAAACATCACTTGTTTCTTAGGTTTTGCATTCATAATAAATCAATTACTTAGCATAGTTGCATCTAGATCATCTCATTTAGCCTTAATAACACCATAAACATCTTAATTTGAGTGAACCTAGCTAAACTTTTGAGTGGGGTTTATCTCTCTCCTTTAAGATGAAACATTCTAAGAGTGCAAGAGTAGCCTATAATCCCTACCTAAAAATCTATGGTCCAAAGAAATTTAATTCTCTTTCATGTTGACCAAAAATCCTTCTCTATTTTTTTCTCTCTCTATGTGTCATTCTTCCTTTGTTCTTGTTGTTCCATGAGTCATTTGGGGAACGATGATAATTTTGAGCTTGATTTATCACTGCAACAATGATAAACACTAACCTTAAATCCATGGATCCCTTATGTGTTATCTTATTATTTCATATGGTGGAAAATCCTCCTTTCATGACATAGATCTACTCAAAAACATTATATGGGTTTCTAAATAAAGATCTCATGTATTGGAATTTATTGTGTTCTACTTTAAAGTAATTGCTCAAAACATGGCGTTTAGCAATTTCTTTAGCATGGGGGCATACGTGTGCCCACTCATTTTTCACTTCAAAGTGTGATCTTCTTACTTCACATGATGTGTCTTCTTAGCGATGTCATTGGATTTGATGTCCTTCAAGATTGTGACCTTTCTTAGTGGTGATGCTACAACTTGCATTCCCTAAGTTGTAAATCTTTTATCCTCAACTGGTCCTCTCTTGGAGACATTAAGCATGATGTTCCCTAAGTTGAGACCTTTCATGACCTAAGAAAATCCCCTTTGAATATCCTATTGCAAGTATAAAGGCCACCAAGCATAACACAACTTGCTTGCTAGTGGAGCCCTTTTCATGAGTTCTTAGCATAATGTAGCTTGCTAAACTTGTAACCATTTTTTTAGCACCTTGTAAAAGTTATTAGGAGTTATAACTTTGCTATGGTTTATATAATGGGATACTATAGACTTGACATGACCTTCCCATTAGCCACTTTTTTTGGCTCGCCTAGTGGACAAGACATTTCACTAGCCCATGTGAGTATATTTTGTGTGCATATTGGACAACAAGTTTCCACTTGTGAAATTTTTTGGAAAAAAAACTAAGGCTTAATCCATATCAATTGGAGAAACAATTGATGCTCAATCCACTCGTCTTTCTCTTTTTATTAATTTTGGCATTGTATGCTTGTGTATCTTGTCTGGCTACTACATATTTAATGTAGACACATGTTTCTTTATGCCTTTATTGGTTTGTTG
This sequence comes from Sequoia sempervirens, assembly GCA_007258455.2. NCBI lineage: Eukaryota > Viridiplantae > Streptophyta > Pinopsida > Cupressales > Cupressaceae > Sequoia > Sequoia sempervirens. The sequence goes on from VDFB02041901.1 coordinate 35,301, forward strand.
TGAGATCTTAGATCTTGGGGGCTTAATCATCTTTCTTGACCTTTTTTGTCTTATATTTCCAACATTTGTACAATTAGATTGACTACTTTAGTGTAAGTGTGAGCATAGGCCTCATCCTCTCACTAAAGTAGCAGTTAAATGTATTGTTAGAAAATTTACTCCTTTACATTTTCATACTATATTTGGGTCCCTTAATAAATTAGACTTAATTAATTCTCTAATTAGCCCAATGATGCATATAAAATCTTAATTAATCACATTTTCTGAAAGGGGGAATTGTATCAAAAAATTGCAAGCATTAATTAAATTTCCTTGAAATTGGCGTGTCTTAGGTTTGGGGCTTAGGACACATTTTTCCAGGGCTGAATGGGCCCCCCTTAAGTTTAGGACCCCAATTTTTAATTTTTTTTTATGGTATTTTTATGATACAAATTCAATTTGTAATTTTTTGCATTTGATGTTTATTTTTTGGGAAATTAGAAAATTACCTATAAATACAAGGTATTTTCATCAATTCAAATCCTTGAAGCAACCTAGACAAGCTTATCCAAATTTCACAAGAGATAATATTATTTTCAAAGGTGTTCAAGAGGAGATTTCTCAATCATTTGTTGGAGCATTCAAGATCTCAATAATCATGTCATAGTTATCTATATTCATGCATATTTTTAGTGCTAACATTGTGATGTAGAATTCAAGCATTCATGTCAAGATTCAAGTATCAAGATCAACATCCAATCAAGCTACTTCATGCAAGATCAATACATTGGAGAGATGTGTCATATTTCAATCCTTCAAGGGTTTGGTGAGTTGCAACATAGCAAGTGTTGATTCATCATTCCTTGTATTCATGTTTCATTTTATTACAAGGTTTAATTCCCAAAACAAGGTTTGACCAAGGAAAACCACCATTCACCAAAACAAAACAAAATCCCTCTTGTGTGTGTTGCAGATCCTAGATTGAACAAGGATTCAAGATTCATCAAAAGTGAAATTTTGCAAAGTTATCAAATTTGTCATCAAAGTTGTCAAGCCACAAAAACTCATTTATATAATTTAATTTTTACTTATTGACTATGAAATTTGGGGGAATCAAGAGTGCAGACCTAGTAGCAGAGGATTGTAAAAGCATATTTTGGATCCCTTTAGCAATACCCATTTTCCCTAGGGTGAATGAGTCCCAGGAGGACACTCAATAAGATATTTTTATGATAGGTGCATAAATTCATAACCTTCTCACATATGTTGGAAGTTTCTATAATATGTTAAATTAATTTTAAAATTGATGTTTTAAGTGTTACATTGCATAATTGCATTCATTTTCTATTTTCTATGCATCTCCCAAAAGTGCATTTCAAGTTGATTTACCTCATCCTTAGTCATAAGAAAAATAAGATCTCCATAAAGATTGACTCACCTAAGGGTTGAAAGTCAATATTTTCCTAGGGAATCCATTTTTTCTAATGAAATAGAAGAAAGTATAGGTGCATACCCCTATTCAAAATCTACCCATCACTTACATTTTCCTCCATTTCACTAAATAATATAAAAAATAAAAAATAAAAAAGACACCCATTTACTCAATGGGAAAAGAAATTAAGCGCATCAACTTTTGTAGTGGGTAAATTTTATAATAAAGAAATATAAATAAAGTCTTCCACTTATTTAGTGGAAGTATCAACTACTTATTCAATGGGGTGAGTAGTGATAAAATTAACTTAGTAACAAATTTTGTGAAAGAATTAAAATCTAAGACAATATAGTCTAAATAATTTTGACAATATTAACATTATTCACGTTCTTTAAAATAATTTTTAAAAATCATTATTAATCCCACATTAAGATTGAGATAAAAATGAATCATCCTATTTTTTTCTAAATTTAACTAATCGTTGTAAGTAAAATTGAAATCTAATAAATTTAAGTTATTTGTTAGAATACTAGTTTGAAGGTCTTGGGGTAATTAGAATTGCTAGTACTACTTTAAAATAAATAATCGCAATATACTACAATATATTTGATCATCAAGAAAAAAACATAAAATTATCACAACTTACCATTTGAAATAAATTACCACAATTCAATTTATTATTTACAAATTAGCATGCATATTACCACAATTTTAAACTAAGCTTCTTAATTAGTAAGAAATTTTCCTAAAAATATCTTAATAAATTTGTACATACATAAAGGATGATTATCTAATTGTAAATAGATTTCTAAGTTACTCAATTAAAATGAATTGTTAACAATTTCTACTAACCCATTGCTATTTTTTTATATTTACAAAATCAATAAAATAAATCCAAGTTCAAAACATATGATACTTTGGTTTAAAATTAAATAATTTCTATTTATTTTTTGGTTTTATAATGATAATAATATTGTGAAATGGCATTATCAAAATTTAAGCAAGTTCCAAATAGTGGTTAGTTTTTGCCTTTATAGTATTGTAATTATTATTTTTTACATTTGATAAAAATTAAATGTAGGTTTATTAATGTGAATAAAAATAAATGTAAGTTTTCTTAATATAGTGTTTTGGTATTGTTAATTAGTTATTTACATGATCTAACACTAACCCTAACTCACATCCTAACTCTAATTATATCCCTAACCCTAACCCTAACAATAAATTCTAAACCATTATCCTAATCTTAGACCTATATCTAACCCCAACTATGATCGTAACACCATCCATAACTATAAACCTAATTTTAATTACCAACTTTGAAATAAATAATATATTTAATATATGTTATATTACGAATTATTACATATTAAATAAATTTTATAAATAAAATAAATATAATATATAATAAAAATAATTAAAAATTAGATATTCCATGGAAATGATTATTCTCTTATGATTAATATAAAATTATTATATATATTAAAATGACTATTTATTACAAGTGTTTAATTTTTTATTTAATATATATGTATATGTATATATATCAAAATATTAAAAAATAAATATATAATATTAAATTATTAGGTTTGATTCATAGTAGACACAAGTGCAACTAAATCTCTTCTCTCAAATCAATAATTATTAAATATTAACGAACTAATGATCATAGATGGTATGATTTTTCCAAAGTCCATGAATGATAGAGTAAACAATTTTGGATTAAATAGTGTATGTTATTTTGAATCGAGGGAAAAAAATGGTGAAAACATAATAGAAGAACGAATAATATAGTAATATGATATAACACAAATAAATTGATCAAAAAAGGTTAAAAGTTAAATATTTCAAACAAAAGGAATAAATAACTCAAAAGAAGAATTATAGAAGAGGAATTATATAACAAAAAGAAAAATTATGAAGATGAATTATATAACAAAATGATTGAGGAACAATTTCCAAAATTATTAAAAGAAATGAAGGAAGTGTAGACACATAAAAATGTCCTAAGCCTTCGAGTGTCATTTTTCTTCATCCTCGTTCTTCGATAATAATTTTAGTTATTCAATTATGTTTTATTA
>VDFB02041902.1:0-16991 GCA_007258455.2 Sequoia sempervirens
TATAATGAATGTTCTATGAGTTATCTTTGTTTTACAGAGTTGTGAGATTGGAAGCCATGGATATTATCAATGTGATCTATGGGAATTGTAAACTCATGATTTTGGATCTTTATGGAGTTGGTAACTTAGAACTCTTGTTGCAAAATATATGTTTATCATATTTTTTGGTGAATTTGTTCCATTATCTTGTCATCATGTGCAATGAGAAGGTACTCATGTTGGATGGGCAGGTACATCTTGGTCACATGGAGAAACACCCTCGATTTAGAGTACAAGATGGAGTGCTTCCATTAGCTTCATGGTTAAATTCCTCAGTTACATGATGACAATGAGAGATAATCCACTAACCTCTTTGTGATTTGTGGAGCTGATAGGTTACATGTATTATAAGATCTTGTATAACTTAATTTTCCTATTGGGTTTCTTTTTACTCTTGTTTTCAATTGTTGGTTTGTAGATCTGTTCTTATTTTATTATTCAAAGAGAGAAATATAAATAAATCATGAGACAGATAGAAAGAGGTAGAAGGTGATGGAGGGGGCAAGGTGAGAAAGAGATATAAAGAGATAGAGAACAATGAAGGGGTGACATAGGAGGGAGAGAAAGGGGAATGGAGGATACATGGATAGAGAATGAGAGGAGGAGGTACAAACAAAGATATAGAGATTGAGAGGGAGAGGGAGATAGATATCAAAATAGTGAGAGTGATATATAAAGAGATAGAGGGATACAAAGAGAGAAAAATAAATAATGGGAGTGAGAGATAGAGAGGGAGAGATGGAGAGAGATAGAGATAGAGAGGGAGAGAGAGAGGGAGAGAGAGTGATATAGATAGGGAGATGGTGAAGAGATAAAGAGAGGGAGGATATATAGATATAGAAATGGAGAGAGAGGAAAAGAGGGAGGAGATATAGGAAGAGAGGTAGAGGTAGAGATAGAGAGATAAAGATGGTGTGAGGGAGTGATAATGATAGGGAGGAAGAGAGATGGAGAGAAATGACACAAAAATAGAGATAGAGAGTGAGATACAATGATAGAGAAATAGAGATATAGAGAGTGAGAGAGACTTGGAGATGGAGAGGGATAAACTAAGAGATATATAATGAGCTAGTGATAGAGATAGAAAAATATAGAGGGAGAGGGGGATATATAAATGTAGTGAGAGATAGAAAGAGATTCAAGGAGAGAGATAGACAGAGGGGGAGATAGAGAGGAAGAGGTAAATGAGGGATTCATGAGAGATATAGTGAGGGAGATAGAGAGAGATATATATAGTTAAAGAGGTAGAGGGAGAGAGGGAGAGTGAGATAAAGAGATGGAGAGAGTGAGATAATAAGAGATATAAGGAGACAAATGGAAGGAGAGAGGAAGGATAGAGAGATAGAGATAGAGGGATATATAGAGAGATGGCAATAAAGATAAAGAGATACAAGGAGAGAGAGAGTGTAAGAGGGGAAGGGATAGAAACATAAGGAAATGGTGAGAGACATAAAGAGATAGATGGAGAGGGAGAGGAAGAGAAAGAGGGGGATAGATAAAGATAAAGAGATGGAGAGATAGAGAGAATAATATTGAGAGAAAGAGATGGAAGAGAGATAGAAATATAAAGAGAGAGGAAAACAAACATAAATAGATCATGAGAGCGATAAAAGGAGATAGAATGGATGGAGAGAGGGTGAATGAGGTGAAGGGAGAGAGAGGTGGAGGGAGAAAGATAGAGAAAGGGAGGATAGAGAGATATATAAAGAGAGGGAGAGACATAAAGAAATAGTGAGAGAGATATAAATCGATAGAGAGGGAGTGGGGGAGATAGAGAGATAAGAGGGTGAGATATAAAGAGGTATTGATGTATATATACATATAAAGAGATAGAGGTAGAAGGAGAGAAATATAAATAAAGAGAGTGAGAGTGAGAGTTAGAAAGAGGGGGAGACCAGCTCAAATTCATCTTTTAAATTTGGCATACTCACTGATATGTTCTCCCCTCAACTTTATGCCCCCCTTTATAGTTTTGCATAGATTGAAGAACAATTCTTTTTCATAGTTTAACTGAAAAATTAAAGAATATTGAATTGAGCCTCCACCACACTCTATATATCTTCAATATTTATATTCTTTAGAGGGTAATATATCTTTAGGTATTTCACAGTGTGGTTTCAAACTGCATCCTCTAAGTCAACAATTTCCACCTCCTTTATATGCAATTGAAAATACAAGATCTGTGTATATAGAAACATAACATAAAAATTTCAATTAATTAATGAACTAATGACTATCAAAATTACTTGTTCTTTCTAAAAATGAATGATTTTAATAAGGAAATATATAAAAAGATTCCAATTTCATGTATTTGAAAATTGCAATATTATTGAGAGAGGCATGGGTGTTGCTTATGATTAATGTATATGCTTTTTAGAAAATATGAAGAGACAAAAAAATGTTGCAAAAGTGCACAAAGATGGGGGACTAGAAAGGGGTCTTAAGTGACCACTATTTTTTTTAAATCGGGAAAGACTAACATTGGATGAGAAATCGAAGATAGTTACACTGAAATTTTTAATATGTAATTAAAACAAGAGTCATAGTGCTCCAAATCTACTATGTAAATTATTGTTTTTTAAAATGGTAGAGATTATGGGGTACAAAAAGGGGGCCACACAACTTGGTCCTATTTTTTCAAAAAGAACATAACTTTTGGTGTGACCATCCTAAAATGATTAACATTTTTTTAGTATTTTAAAAATTGCTTTAGTGAGAAATTAGCTAACACCATGTAGTTTATGTCTAATTTTTTTGCTAATTTTTTAATGAATATATAATTTTTTACTAATTTTCAAAGTCGATACATCATAAAAACTAGAATTTTGAACATGCTCCACCCTAATTTTTTTGAAAATTAATCTATTTTATTTTATTTATACACATGTAAAATAGAGTCTAGTTTCTAAAAATTTAAATTATTTGAAATTTTGATGAATGGTTAAAAAATAAAGTGAAAAATACTAAACATTGGTTTTTGACTTAAAATGAATATGACAACAAAAGAAAATAAAGATGAATTTTTTTTATTATATAAGCAAGGAAGGGCCCTGATCTTGTAGTAGCAAAAGGAGTTGAAACAACAAAAGATGAGATAGGCTAGGAAACAACACTAGCCACAACAAAAAATAGCAACCAAACTAAATACTATAAAGCAACCATTTAGGGCTCGTAGGCCAATTTACTAGTATTTGCATCTAGAAGATTATTATAGTTATAAAAAAAACATAAGAATACCACATACTATCCCAAAAAATGGCACGTAGGCTAGATAAAAGATTAACCATAGTCCAACAAGTTCTAAACCAAATCATAGCTAGCATAAAGTAACAGTCTGGTAATATCATCTGAAGGAACCAAAGTTTTAAGATAGACATAATACCAGATCAAAAAATAGAGCAAGAATAATGCTATTATTTGGCATTAGAAATCAACTCCTAGTTTTCACCAATCTGAGAGATGAATTCCTCAATTCTATACCAACTTCATTGGTTAGGTCCTTTGTGCCCTCCTACTTCCCAACTTTCTTTAACTACTTCTTGATCTTTGATTGACTACACACCACTCCAACCATAACACGCCGCATCAAACCATTAGTGACATTCATCAAAGTTATGATGAATTCCTCCATGTCCTCAACTTGTACCTAAAGAAAAGTTATTGCACTTTTCAAAAAAAGTGTTAGTTTCTTCAAGAAGAATAGAACCCTGGATATTGTCTTCCACTTCACAAACCTCTTTCTTAGTAACCTCTAGGTCCTCTTCCCCACCAATTTCTTCCTCCTCCTTTTCATCATCCTCCTCCTCCAGTTCTTCTTCATCCACCTCATAGTCTTTGTCATCAAAATCCATTCCATCACTTTCCTCCTCCATTTTGGGTTTGAATTCTTCCATTTTTAGCTATTCCTCTTCCTCTATTTCAATCTCTTTCATTTTACCTTTGTTGTACGAAGAAGCAACATTTTCCAATCTTGTTGATCTTTAACCACCATGCAATATTCCCACCTACCCTTCATCCATTTAATCCTTTTGAAGACCTTTAGGTTATTTAGCTATGGTATTGACATTTCCTTGTTTTGAGGTTTGTTGGTCTTTTATTAGACTCTTAACCTTGGGGGGTTCCAGAAGCAGCAGGGACTTTTTCTCTTTTTCTAGGGTGGCTTTGAGAAAATATAGCTCAAGGGGATTCTCCACAGAGGTATGTTAGACTTAGAGGTGGGGGTAGCTAGAGGGGTAACATGCAAGGGACTACCATCCTAAGGTTCAATACAATGAGCTAGGGGCCTAGGGTTAGGAACTGCATTTGAAAGCTACACGACCATGGGTAAGCCAACATTCTCATCATCACTAAGGTGGTGATTATCCTACCGACCAATCAACACGTTGCCATGGGGGTTATTCACAAGGGAAAAAATGTAAAGATCCACCATTAAACCTTGGTGCAAAGGAGGCGAGGCACCATTTTCAAGTTTTTATTGCAGGGAAGAAATCAAGTAGAAGGGAAAATTTATCCTATCATAATGATAAATATGATTTAGGATAGGGAAATGGTAGGCATGAATAGTCATGTACCTACCTTCTAACATGAAGTAGCACATCACAAGCATTCTCACCATGGAAAATGACGTAGGGATGTCAAGCTTGACATACCCATTCTACAACCTTGTAAGCACCTCTCCATCATGTAAAAATTTCTCCATGAACTTTTGGTAGTTACCACCACTCTTCTTTTCCACCTTTCTTCATTCATTAGCCAGACTAGTAGCATCAACAATTAGCTGAGCCATAACTTTAAATTTCATCACATTAATGGATACATGGCCTTTTTTCAAAGAGTTGGTAAATATAATAGTCAGAATTGCAATATACCCCCTCATAGCTTCAAAGAACAAAGACATACCAGCCCCTCTAAACATATGCCAAAGATCATATTTTTTCTTAAGGAAAACACAATTAGGGGGTTTAATTGTCTTCCTCATCCCTCCCATTTTTCAATTTTGTAGACTTTTTGGGTTTTTCTTCTAGTTAATTCCTTTCTTCATACCTATTGGAGACATGTGCCTCAAACTTAATGACTTGAATCTCTTGAAAGAGCAAAAATCGATGAGATACCTAGAATTTTTTGTCAATGAGCAACTTAGTTCTGAAGGCTCGAAGTGATCAGATCAGTGAGACTAATGGTCAATCTTGCCAATGGAAGTCATTGATATGACCTAAACTATCAATGCAAGATTTCTAACTCTCGACAATGATAGAAATCTAGTTGAAGAGTTCTGTTGGGCAGACTCTTGTTGATGGTCGTGCATGGGTCAGCATAGGGGTAGCTTTGGTTTTCAGTAAGGCCTGAGAATGTTAGAATGACACCTTTGTTCTTTTCGATGGATCTATTCTAATTGAACGTTGGTGTGACTCTTGGCAATGCGTGTGGTCTTGATGTTCTTTTGTAACATCAGGGAGACTTGGACTATCATTGTGACATCTTAGACAATCATCAATAGTGTTGGTCATGCCGATTGACTTGAAGGCAAACCGTGGTCGGACAAGTGCTAACTTGGGTTGACTATTGAGGTGTATGATGTTCATTTTAGGACTATGTTGAGTAGGTAGTGATTGTCCAATGACTAGTAAGATTGGCAGTTGCTCAATAGAGGAAACTAAACTGAACCATTTGTATAGAGAATGAATTGATCATGGTTGTTGCTATAAATTGCAACATACTATAACTGTTATGTTTTTTTTTATGGTTGAATGATGTGTTAGAGTTATTCATTGTATGTGTTATAAGAATTGTAACAATGAGACATAATGAAGATCAAGATTTTTTCTGTGCAAGGTTGATCATGGAAATGTTGCTACTATGAAATTGACATCTGAAAGTGAAGTTGGAATCTATGTATGTATTTCATTTATTGCAATATAAGGAGACTTTAGGTGTGCAAGTTTTTCTCCCGTAAGGGTTTTCCCACATTAAATACTAGTGTTCAATTCACTGTATAATTTTAATTGTCTATTTTGTTATTCCAATAATGTGTATCTTTAAAGAACTATAATTGATTTTGAACATATAGTCTACATCGTTCCTCTTAGAATTAGCATTAGGAAGGAATTTCCACACCTTTGCTTTCCTTACAAGTGGTATCAAAGCCTAGCTATTTCTTTTATCCTTGTGTGAAGGGTTGGTTTTTATGTCAATTATGAAGTGGGAGTTTTGTAGAAACTTGGTAATCTCAATTGCAGATTAAGATGGCAAGCACATCAGGAAAGATTGAAATTGAGAAATTCAATGGTAGAAATTTTGAGTTGTGGAAATTCAAAATGGAAGACCTATTGGTGAATCGTGATCTTTGTCTTGTTGTGTCTAGAATGAAACCTTCTGGCATGAAGCAAGAAGATTGGGACCTTGCAGACAAAAAAGAAAAAGGGTTGATAAGACTCTGTTTAGTAGACTCTATTCTATTGAATGTTCACGAAGAGAAATATGCATCTTCTTTGTGGAAGAAGCTTGGAGATATTTATCAAGGAAAGTCCTTGGTGAATAAGTTGTTCTTAAGGAAGAAGTTGTAATCTTTGAAAATGGAGGAAGGGGTGCCTATGGTTGATCATTTGAATGCGTTCAACATGCTAATTGCTCAGTTAACTTATATGAGTTTGAAAATAGATGATGAAGATCGTTGTATGCTATTGTTTTGTTCTTTTCCCAATTCTTGGGATCATTTAGTGATGGTGATTGGAAGCACGAAAACCACTTTCAAGATGGAAGATGTGGTTTCTTCTTTGTTGTTAGAAGAGATGTGAAGGAAATCTTCTGAGATGGCAAAGGAGGCTCTTATTGTTCAAGGTAGATAGAAAGAAAAAGGCAAGAAGAATGATAAGAAGTCCAAATCAAAATGAGAAGGGAGATCAAAGTCTCCTAGCAATAAGTCCAAGGTGAATTGTTGGAAATATGGATAGTCTAGTCATGTTAGAAAGGATTGCAAAGAGGAGAAAAAGAAGAACACTTCCGATAATGATTCTTCTCATAGTGAAGGAGATGCCTTGATTGTAGCTTTGGTGACCTAGACATCAGATGATGTTTGGTTGATTGATTTTGGAGCATCTTTCCACATGGAATCTCATAGAAACTGGTTCAAAAAGTATGAAGAATATGATGGTGGAAGGGTGTATTTAGCAAGCGATTCATCTCTAGAAATTTTTGGTCGTGGAAGACTCAAAATTTAGTTTCCTAATGGAAGAATAAAGGGAATTGATGATGTAATGCATATACTAGGCCTGGTTTAGAATTTACTTTCTTTAAGCAAGCTGAATGATGTTGGAGTGCAAGTCTCATTCTTAAGAAATGCCTACAAAATGACTAGAGGCTCGATGGTGTTGGCTAGGGGTGCTTGAATTGGTACTCTGTACAAGCTAGACACACTTGTTGTTCAATGTAACAGTGTCTCTGTAAAGTCACAGAAGGCTACTCATGTAGAGAACGAGACTAAAGTCCCTCTAGGGGAAAATTATTTGGAAATCAAACTTCCTACAGAGAAGACTATGCTTTGGCATCAAAGGTTAGATCACATTGGTGAGAAAGGTTTAAAAGCCTTGAAAAATAAAAACCTGGTTGAGGAGCTTGAAGATTGTAACCTGGAATTTGAATTTTGTGAACATTTTATATATGGAAAACATCATCGTGTTTCTTTTTACTCTAGTCCTCACAAATCTTCTAGTGTTTTGGATTATATTCACTCTAATTTTTTTGGTCTAGCAAATGTTCCTTCATTTTTGAAATCAAGATACTATGTTTCTTTTATTGATGATTATTCGAGTATTTGAATATTTTCTAAAAAGTAAATCAAAAGTGTTCAATCAGTTTAAAGAGTTCAAGAACTTGGTTGAAAATTAGACTAGTAAGAAAATTAAATGCTTGAGGATAGATAATGGTGGTGAATTTTGTTCTGCAAGTTTTGAAAGGTATTGCAAAAACCATGGAATTAAACACATAAAACAACACCTTACACTCTGCAACAAAATGGAGTTGCTGAAAGGTTGAACAAGATGTTGATGGAGAGAGCAAGAAGTATGTTGAGAAATACTAGTCTGGAGCAGAAGTTCTAGGTTGAGGTTGTGGCTATAGCCTGTTACTTGGTAAATTGATCTCCCTCTTTGACACTTGTTGATAAAATTCCTATGGAAGCTTGGTCTGGCAAGAAGCCCTCTCTGAGACATATTCATGTCTTTGGTTGTGAAGCATATGTTTATGTGCCAAATGAGAAGAGATCTAAGTTGGAGAATAAAGTGGTTAAGTGTATCTTCATTGGCTATGGAATTCGTGTGAAAGGATACAATCTTTGTAATCCTTTGATTGAAAAGGTTGTATACAACAAAAGTGTAATATTTTGTGAAAATGATGTTTTGGAAATTCCTCTAACACAAAAAAAAGAGGAACAACAAATTGATAGTGTACCTGAATCTGAGGAGAGCTCGAGCAGCTCTGAGAGTTCTAAACAAGAAGAAGAACCACAACCTCAGCTGCTGTCTGTGAGGAGGTCTACACGTGAGAAGTGACAATCTAAAAGGTATGGTTTTTGCATGTTGGATGCAAACTATGCTTATGCTTTGATTACAAATGTTGATGAGTCTAGGACTATGAAAGAGGCAATTGAAATTCCTGATTCGAACTCTTGGTTGGAAGCCATGAATGAAGAAATGTCATCATTAGAGAAGAATGAAACTTGGAGTTTGGTGCCCTTGCCTAAAGGAAAAAAAGTTGTTGGTTGTAAATGGGTTTTTAAAAAGAAAATTAGTCTGGATGGCGATGTTAAGAGAGTATAAGAAAGTGGGGTTGTTTAACTGAAATTTTATTCCCAGTGAGGTGATTTATGGAAATATTTTCTTGTAGCTAAGTGGACATCTATAGATTTCTTTTATCACTTAGCAGTTGCATACTTACAAATTGAATAGATGGATGTGAAGATATAATTTCTTCATAGAGTCTTGAAGGAAAAAATTATATGTCCCAACACGAGCACTTTGTGGAAAAATGTAAAGAAAACACAGTTTACAAGTTAAAGAAATTTCTATATGGTTTGAAGCAATACATACAGAATGTGGTACCAAAATTTTGACACATTTGTACTTTCTTTGGGATTTGTAAGATCAAAATCTAATCATTGTGTGTACTACAAGGCATAAAATGATCAAGTTTGTATTATTGCCCTGTATGTTGATGGCATGTTCATAGGAAATAGTAAGAATATGATTTTTGATCTAAAATCTCAATTGTCTACAAAGTTTGAAATGAAGGATCACAGTTACCCAACACAAGGTATATTACAGGAGGTTGAAATAACCCGGGGATGAAAAGACGAGAAATAGCTTAGCAGGTAGTATCAATAACAACATTATGGAGATTTAGTACTTATTTAATTGCAAGCAGCTAGTTGTTCCAATTTTCTGTGAGGGGCGAGCTATCTATTGGTATCCCATCTCCTACAAGATGGACATATTAAAGTGCATACGGTACATTCGCCGGTTTTAATGTATGGAATGGTCTTCACAAAGGCTAGACATTGCCCAAGTAGTGGGAGTACTAGCGATTTATGGAGAATCGGGGAAAGTCACATTGGGATGTTGTGAAAGGAGTCTTTACATATTTCTAGAATTACCATCTCAAGTATGCTTTATTTGTATCATGGTAACTTGATTGGATCATAGAGATCGCAGTATTTAAGGATATCACGATTCACGATTCAAAAGGGACATTAATAGCTAAGAATCCATGAGTGGATATATTTTCATGTTGAATTGTGGTGCAGTTAGTTGGATGAGCCAGCGGTAGGCTATAGTCACTATATCCACTACTAAAGTTCAGTACATGGTAGAAACACATGCTTGCAAAGAAGGTATATGGCTTAGACATTTTTGTTCTGACATTGGGTTTAGTTCAAGGAAAATCACAATTTATTGTGATAGTCAGAGTGCTATTTGTTTGGCTAAAAATCCAACATTTCATGCCAGGACGAAACATATCGATGTGCAGTATCATTTTGTACGAGATATGGTGGAGGATGGAAAGTTTTATTTAGAAAAAGTGGATACTCTGGAAAATGTTGCTGATGCATTGACGAAACCAGTGAGCATGGACAAGTAGAGGTGGCATGCTAGTTTGATGGGCCTCGGAGCCCATGAATCTCAATAGTTTTTGAATGATGCAGGCTGTCGGTAAGATCTTTGTCAAATTAGAGGAATTGTTTGGAGACGCTCGGCTTTTGACTTGAGTCTCTTGAAAAATTGTGATCCCACGGAATGTTTTTTAGATACGGCTTTTGATTCTGAGGCTCCAAGTGATCATATCAATGAGACTAATGATCTTGTAGAGGAAGTCCCTACGGTGTATTTGAACTACTCGACATGAATTTATTTCGATGATATTGGTTTGCATTGAAGTTCTCGGGGAGACTCTTGCCTATGGTCATGCATGGGTTAACGTAGAGGAAACTTTTATTTTTGGTAAGACCTAAGAATGTTGGACTAACAAATTTTTTCTTGTTGGTGGATCTATTCCAATTGAACATTGGTGCGACTCTTGATGATGCGCGTGGTCTTGATGTTCTTTTGGAACATAAGGGCTGGGGGAATATCATTTTGGCGACATACCAGGTGTGACAGTGATAGTGTTTGGTCATGTCGATATGGACTTGAGGGTAGGCCATAGTTGGATAGAGTGTTAACAGGAGTAGAGGTGTCTGAAAGAGTCATTTGAGGACTATACTAAGTAGGTAGTGACTGTCCCTGAGTGAATGGTAATATCGACAGTTGCTCAATAAAGGAAATCAAACTGAATTGTTTATATAGAGAATCAATCGATCATGGTTCTTGCTATACATTGAAATGTACTATAACCATTATTTTTTTTTTATGGTTGAATGATCTATTAGAGTTCTTCGTGTATGTTGTAAGCAGACGGACATAGCGAACACAAGATTTTTTTTTGTGCCTGCAAGGTTGATTGAGGGAAATGTTACTGCTGAAATCAACATCCCAGAAGTAGAAGTTGGAGATGTAATTCATTTATTGTAATATAAGGAGACTTTACTTGGTGTGTTGGTTTTTCTCCTATAAGGGTTTTCCCACGTTAAATACTGGTGTTCAATTCATTGTATGATTTTAATTTTCTTTTCTATTATTCCAGTAATGTGCATCTTTAATGAACTGTAATTGATTTTGAACATTTAGTCTACACTATTCCTCTTAGAATTAGCATTAGGAAGGTGTTTCTATACCTTTTCTTTCCTTACAATACCACCCAAAGAACCAACAACTCTACAAAAATAGACACCAAATTTATAAAGATGAAAAACAAAGATAATGAAGTAAATAAAATTGTTTGAATTACTTAAACAAATCTATCAAATGAATGAGTTGGGAAAATGATCCCCAAGACATAATTGGAATGATTAAATGTTACAATAATAAATGTTTCCAGATTAACAAGATCAAGTTGAGCCTTGAAAATGGGGTTGGAAGAAATATATGGCACATTAAACATATTTGAAATGACCAAGGATTTGTTATTAGAAACAAACATGTGATACAAAGAGTACTTTGAAATGATGAACTCATTAAATTTATGGTCGACGAAAAATATCCTCAACATTTTCCATAATGCAAAACATGCCAATTTTGCAATTATTAACATTAATGTCCATCCTATCGCAAAGTCTAATTATCACACATTTTTGGCCAATGAAAATCTCCTTAGCATTTCCCATAATGTGAAACATACCAATCTTGCGATTATTAACCTTTGTTTCCATCCTATCACCAAGTCTAATAATCACACAACCAGGATCCCTTATCCAATACTTATAAGATATAAGAATTTTCATACTTTTATTTTCAAACTCTATCTTTTATTTCCCTCGGAAACACACCATACTCCTAGTGAGTCCAAGTGTTACACTTAAGAGCCTCATTAGCAACAATATCTATAGATTTGTTCCCTTCCTTATAGACATGTTGAACTCTACAATAAGTGAAAAATTGTATGTGTAGCTTGCAATTATCCATTATGTCTCTTAATTTCCAAGTAACAATACTCTCCCATTTCAAAATATCAATAGTGAGCTTAGAATGTCCTTCTAGGATGACTTTTTGGAAGCCTAAATATTTCTAAGGTTTAATACCACCCCAAGCAGCCATGGCCTCCACTTTGTTATTAGAGAAAAAACTAAGATTTTTACCATATCCATCAATACAATCCCCATTATGATTCCTAATTAGGCCTCCAACTCCTACCAAAATAGGGTTTCCTTTAGAGTAGCCATCAAAGTTGCATTTGACCTAGTCCTTCTCAAGGGGAGTCCAAACAGTAGTCTTCCTTGAAAAGTAAGTAGACCAATTGAAATTGGTGGGATCCTTTTTGAGGTCCCATAGTTGTTTGACTTTTATCTCCTTACAGTAGGAAGGAAAAACCTTAAAGTAGTTGTATCCCCCCACTTCCACATTTTCCTAAATTTGAGCCTTAATAGCAAAACATAAGTCAACTATTTCTCTTAGTTTCTCTGAATATCCTACAATTCCTCTCCTTCCAAATCCCCCAAGCTAAGAAGGGAGGAACTTGCTTCCAAATTTCCAAGATAATCTTGTGAGAGAATGGAAAGAAGGACCAACTATTAATGAACAATTTCATAGGAGGGAAAACCCATTTAGTGAGCAATACGGGGAGAAGAAGGACCAAATTTCTCTAGAGAACAAACAATGGAAGAATAGGTGCATAATAGTCTCTTCCTCCTCTCTGCATCGAACACATCTATTAGAAAATTGGAACCCCCTTCTTAATACATTATCAATAGTAAGTATTTTTCCATGAGAAGATGCCAACATAAAATAGTTAACCTTAGGAGTCAAATTTTTAATCAAAACCTTGTTCCATTAGAAGCCCATGTTAACTAAAAAGGGATTTTCTAATTCCACATAGGCATTTTTAACAGAAAAATAGCCCGAGGGGATCTTGGTCTACAACCACTCATCCTTCCTATATTTAGAGAAGAAAGCAGCCTCACCAATTAAATAGTGTAGCCTTTACATAACAAGAGCCCAAATTTTCTATCTAGCACCCCTTAGATTAGCTCCCACAAGTATATTATTAAATTTGATCCAATTAGGTTCTGGTCCATCCCAATCAATATACTTAGCTACCTTCTTACCACAGGTTCTTATTAGTCTTTATTTTAAGTGGTTGAGGTGGACAATAGATTTGAAAGGAGGCCCATTGTTCCAAGAGTCTTTCCAAAAATTAGTTTCCATACCATTACCCATGTGCTTTCTAACACCCAACTTTAATAGAATTCTAATTTTGAGAGAAGGTGATTCTAGAAGATAGATCCATAAGGAAACTCAAAGACAATAAGGAAGAAACCCTAGACTCTATTTCTAAGATATTTTTCTTTAAGGATCCTAACCTAGTCCTTGGATCCTTCCAACAAGTTCCACCCCAACTTTGTAACAAGAACTTTATTAAATATTTTAATTCTCCTTATCCCTTGGCCTCCAACATTTTTAGGAGAAAAAAATTCTCCCACCCTACCATTTCCATTCTATTTCTTTCCTCTATTCTAGACCACAAAAATCTGTTTTAAATTTATTCAAAATTTTCAACTATAAAAGTAGAAATATTAAACATAAATAGGTAGTAGACCAAAATATTTTGAAGCAAAGCTTTTAATAATTGGAGCTTCCTAGCTTGACTTAAGATTTTTCCTTTCCAACCAGCCAACTACTTTTGAATATTTCAATAATATGGTTCCAATAATTGCTATTTGATTTTTTAATGAATAGGGGAAGGCCTAGATAGGTAGTAGGAAGAAAATTTTTATGGAAACCCAATATGAAAGTCACTTTGTCTTTCAAAACCTAGTCAAACTTAAATAACTATAGCTTACTCTTATTGTAGTTTATATGTTTACCTTTGGATTGAGCATATTCATTAAAGATGGATTTACAATGACTAGCTTCCCCAATCAAATCTTTACCAAAGAGGATTGTATCATCAACAAACTATTGATGATAGGTAGGTAGGAGGGTTGACACAAACTTGAAAACTTTTAGCACCTTACAGTCTAGAATTTTTTGGATGTTTCTACCCAAGAATTCAACAACAATAATGAAGAGATAAGGGGAGATAGGGTCCTCTTACCTAATTCCATGACCACAGGAGAAGAAACCTTGAGGAACTCCAATCACCACGACTAAACACTTTGGAGTAGTAACACAAAAGTAATCAATTTGAGAAACTTACCATTGATCTAAAAATTCCTAAGAAAAAAAAACAAGAAGGGCTAGGAGACTCTATCATAGGCTTTAGAGATGTCAAGTTTCAAATCCATCCCCAATTTTTTACTAAGGTCCATTGAGTGGAGAATTTCATGGGTAGTAATAACAACATCCAAAATGTGTTTGAACCCTAAAAAAACCCTTTGTATTTCTAGCTATCATTTTATTTAGAATAACTTTGAATCTAAACAAAATAATCTTAGAAAAAAATTATACACAATATTACATAGGATAATATGATGGAAAAAATTCATAAAGGAAACATCTTCCAATTTAGGAATGAGGAAAATGAAAGTAGCATTAAGTTAATTGAGAAGCCTACAAGATCTCAAGAAGTCTCTAGCAACATTTAAGAGATCTATATTCAAAATATACAAATAGAGCTAGAAGAAGGCCAAGAGAAACCCATCAGGGCTAGGGGCTTTGTATGCTCCAAAAGAGAAAACAAAAGGTCCTAATCAGAAATCATCTTAGGAATAACTCTATTTATTTCATCAAAATCCTCATGAGCAACCATAGGTTCCTTCTAGTATGAGAAGGAGGCCACAACTTCAACATCAATTTATTTTTCATTGCTCACCATACTACCATCTTCCTTCTTAAATTGTCTTATCCTATTCCTACTTTTATGATTCATAGTAGATTGATGGAAGAATTTAGTGTTATGATCACCTTCCAAAAACCATTGAACATGAGATTTTTGTTTCTAAAAGATCTCCTCATGTTTGTTAACTTTAAACCATTGAGCTCTCAGGTAACATTCATGGTTACAAATAGCTCCATCCTATCCCACACCTTCTTAATTTTGTCTCCCAAGAACTTTTTGGTATCAAAAATATTAATGAAGGAGAAATTATTTCATCTTTTCACTCTTTCTTTAATTCTTCTCAATTTATCAGCAAGACAAAACATAGATGCAGTGCCGGGGGGCACCATCACCTTGGAATGAATAGGGAGAATCTGAGGGTTCTGAAACCGTGGAATTTAGAAGGACTTTCAATCACACTATGTAATGAGGAAGTTGCAAAATATGAAAAAATAGGATGTAATGCAATAAATTTTCCATTAATGTCAGAGGTGACAATGAGGTCACAGGGGCAGAATAGTTAGAGTTTCATGTTTTTCCTTATGAATAAAGGTCTCAATGACCATTTAATATGTATTTTAGGTTTTGAGTTCTTTAGTAAGTTAGAGGTTAAGGAGAATTTACCAAAGCAAAGTTGTAAAGGTGGTGATTGGGAACAAAATTGTATCAAATTATCATTTTCAAGGCAAACAAAAGGTTGTTAAGGAATTTTCTTGCCATCTATTTTGGGGCTTAAGTCCTTGTTGTGTGTGAAGTGCAGCAAACTTTAATAACTGCTATGTTTCCCTGAATAAGGGTTTGAGGGTGGTATAATGAATATCTAACCAATCCACCTACTATAATGCTCCTGTTGTTTGATGGATTGGCTAGTATGATGTAATATTAGTTGTAATAATTTCTTAGAAGGTTAGGAAATGAATGGATCTAGTGATGGCACGTTGTCCTGGGCTGAATAGTGATATTTCTTTGTGGAAATGAGAAACCAAAGTGGTGATTCTGAGAATTAAGGAGTGCAATGGCATTGTGAATGTTTGATAAGTTTGTACAGAGGTATTGGAAGGTGTTTGGACACCTAGGAGGATTGGGAGAGGTTTGGAGTTGTGAGATTCTTAAAAACCCTTGTTTTGGGTGTGTTTAGGAGGGTTACATGGGGCAAAGGGTTAGAGACGCTGTAGGTGCAAAATAAATTCAAAATTGGAGGTTTTGTATCAAAACTCAAGACTGTTCTAGTTTGTATTGGTTTGGGAATGAAAGCTTAGAGGGGTTCCTTTGAAAAACAAGGCTAATTGGGGCCTCAAAATAGTGAAAAAATCCATTTTGAAGGAGTCTAATGCAATCTTTTGATATGTTATGAGTCTCAAAAATGGGTATCTAGATCACCCTTTAGTTGGTTAGGTTCTATGGAAAATTTATGAGTTAAGGTCTGAAAGCTGGGTTCCTTGTACTACTAGAGTTAGAGGGGTGAAATTGTGGAATTTGTGTTTCTAATGATTTTGAACTTGGAGGACTATTTTCATTTTTTTAAATGATCATTATAATCTTGGTGAATTCCTTTTTGAAGCCAAGTTGCTAATTGGAAAGAGTTGAGTCTTTTGGCTCCGCATCATAGTGGTATCAGAGCAAGGGAATAGATCTTGTGTTGTTTTTTGATTGGTTTTGTAGGTTGGTGAAGAGATAGGATTGTGAAAATTCCACCTAAAGGAAGTGTAGTTGCAAGGAAAATTGACACTCATGACAGGGAGATAGAAGCCTTAAAAAGAGAGATGGCTGCTTGGAAGGAAAAGCATAGAGTGGAAGAGGATGTGAGTGAAAATGAAGAGGAAGAAGAAGCTCTTGGTGAAGAAGAGGAGGTGGACCCTGATGATGCAAGAAAAATCAAGCTTTTGAAGGCTATGAAGAAGGAGGGACATGGTAAAATAGATGTTCCTATGTATGGAGGAAAACTTGATAGTGAAGAGCTCCTGGATTGGATTGGGGCTATGGAAAACTACTTTGATAGTGAAGATGTTGATGAAGGACTTAAGGTGAAGAGATCCAAAACAAGATTGAAG